>VURO01048768.1:40696-65504 GCA_015108175.1 Pelvicachromis taeniatus
GTATCTGTATTGACTTTCATATTTTGCTAAAAAAAAAAAAAAAAAAAAAAAGGGAAATAAAAATAAAAAAAAAAAAAAAAGAATAGGTAAATAAAAGTAGTCTATGTGTAAAAAGGGGGTCAGAGTCTACAATCACGCTAGTTCCTCTAGGCTGTGGTTTAGAAGCTATGCAAGTTTAGAACAAAACATAGAACAGGTGCTTCAGGTAACTACTCATAAACTAGCCTCATTATGACATCATTTAAATAGCCAAAATTTGCTAATTTGGCTCTCACTTTGAAGCCTTTTAATAAGCAAAATAACAGATTTTTATAGTAAGTATAAAATGTGTTTTATTTAATAACTGGCAATATTACATTTTATTATTTATTGATGGTAGCAATAAATATTGTACACGTTGCACTATATCACTATATTCGTTTAAAGGATTTATGTGAAGTATGAGTTATAACTGCTGGCAATTCATCAGTGTCTCAAACTCAGTGCACTAAGAGAACTTAGTGCAAGATTACTGTGAAAGTTCATCTGACCTTACTGATCTATCGCTGACTGAAATGACATGCATTTGCCATTAAATGCAGAGGTGTGCCGACTCAAGTCTTAACCTTACCATATTAATAGTCTCACAATGGCAATACATGCAGACCATTATTTAACAAGTGCAATATTTATCATGATCATGTTAATCTAGTGTGCCCAATATGCCAGGTCATCCAATATTTATTAAGACCTTTGACACAACATATGAAAATACTTACACAATTACATGGTAATGCTACAGTGTTAATTGTTCTGTGATTAATCCATTGTTAGGTAGGTGATTGCTAGGCAACATGATGATGTTAGACTATATCATGCATTATTAAAGCGTTGTGGGTATAAATTAGATCTATATTACATATATTATTGCTGTCAAAATAAAAAATAGTTTTTTAAAAATGTTATATGTGTATTATTTTAGTCTGTTTAGCATATTTAATTAAAATATCATTGTATATCGCGTATAATTCTTTTTCTTTAGCAAATAAATTACGAGTAACTGTCATGAAATTAAAATCATTCTGTGTTTTTATAAAGTGCTATAGGTGCTGACGGATACAGCTGTAAATGGGTCATGTTAGCTCGTTGGTGGGCGGTTGCTAAGCAACACGATGTTGTCATAATATCTAATATAAGCAAGGAGGTTAAGATGTACCGGTTTACCAGTCTCGGTTGCTTAACTCTTGATCATGTAAGAGAAGTTACATGAACAAGAACACGGATATCTTGTGTATTTGTTGTGTTCGACTTAGTTTTTAACACCTTTTTAATGCCGTAAAAAAGAATTCCTTAAATGCACGGTTTCTTACTTTTTACTGTCTAATTTTTGATTGACAGTAGCTTTAAGCTGGAAGTATTGGAAAAAAACAAAGGCCATTACTGACATTGCAAGTGTGGCTAAATGAATATGAATGTATAAAAGAACTTCCAAGTATCTTGTGCTGACTGCCTGAGATACTGGTTGCATTGCTTAAAGGAGATAGCAGGTCAACTTGTTAACCTTGACTTGATCTGTCAATAAAATGTAAAAACACCTTCCCGTCTGATGCACATGACCTTTCAAAAGGCTGCGCTAGTGCGTGACATTTCATTTAGCATCTTCTCACTGTATTAGTTGTGGTCTGTGCCCTCATCTTACCCCAGTAAAGTTAATTCCTCTAACACATTACGTATACTGGATAATTCTATTGATTAAAGGGTGTTTTCAAACCTGGTTGCTCTCAGTTCTTCCCTCCTGAATTAATCAATGCTCTCACCTCGGTAGGACACTGAGGTGACAGTGGTAACACAACCCAGTCAATCGCCCCCCCCACTCGTTGACCAACATTCACCTCATTGAACCTGCCACAAGCCCTTAGGTGTACAGAGAAAAAAAGATGTGAAGATTGAAACAAAGAAGCAAGACTGGGAGTACACTGCACACGGGCCGTTTTAATTACACATCCCCAAATGATAATCCTCAGATCCCAGAACTGAATGAGCTTTTTGTTCTCAGCTATCAGTTTTGTTTCTGTCTAACCTTGAGTCACTGTAATTATACATTAAGTTCCTATGAAGGCCCAGAGGCATAGTGTTGCTGTTGAAATGTGGGTCATGAGTGTTTTGTGTTCTTTTCTTTAATCTAAAATATATTTAAGGGAGACAGGGGCCCGACAGGACACAGCTCTACATCACCCAGTGGGATGCCTGTCTGCTATAGCCACAGGGTCCGGTTGGGTGATTTATACTACAATACCAATGGCTGTGATGGTAATATACTACAGGTAATTGAAAAGAAAATTGAATTAGGTCAACAGAAGCAGTGACACTCACTGGATGTCACACAAAGGCTTTACAACTACAACATAATTCTGCCGCACTTGCTCCATTAAGTATCCCGCTGCCAATTCTAAAATCAGGTGACTAGATAATTGTCGCTATATTTCATTTAGACTTAACACACACTGAAACTGTAGCTCAACCCACTGTGATACACATACAATAGCACTGATAAGGTATGTTACAAGTTGTCTAGTTGTATAACGTGAGATAAGACCTTATCTCTCAAGTACCCCTTTGCTGCTGTGCGGATGATACCAGCACATGGCATGAACTGTCACAATGTACTGACATCAGGGCCAGAGGGCAGCCAGTGCTTCCCTGCCTTTGGTGCCCCACCACCACTACCCCCACATACACCACCCTGTCACAATGAAAAGGAGTAAGAAAACTGGTTCATCAGTATCAAATTAAAGATCGCTTAAAAGCCTACTGGTTACAGGTGCAGGGGTACCTTTACCAGAGTCTCTCTTTAAAGTGAAGTTAATGCTTTTTGTTCCTCAAAATACCTAAAGACATCAGAAGCAATTACTAATAGAGAAAATAGTTAAAAGGAGACACAAAATTATTTTTTCCTGGAGTAACATGCCACAAGATATTGCATTATAGTAATCAGATTACTTTTTGTTGTAGCAAATAAAGAAATTACATGTAATAATATATATATCGTATATCTTCCATTAGTAGCCCCAGCGTTTATTCAAAAAATTATTCGGCCGGCCCTGCGTTTAAAAGAGACCAGCGGTTATTGGAGACCCTTCTAAGACTGAATTGTCGTGGAAGTGAGAGGGAAAGAGGACCCAGGCACGGTTTTTAGACCGAGCTGAAATTTATTATTTACAGTGCTCCAAAACGCATTCCAACAGTTCACAAATAATGCCGTTCCCAATTGTGCTCCTCCTTTGCTCCCAAGTGTCTCCTTGTCTGTGGTAGCCCAGTGCATGAGTGGTGCTCCCTGAAACTTCTCTCCGCCCGACTCTCCTCGAGAGGAAGTAAAAGACCAGAAAATCACAGTTAACAGGTTCGCTAGCCGAAAGTTCCAGTTCAGTGTAATAATCCTACTTTGACGGTTGCCGTGTATCAAGCTTAAATGCCGCTGGTCAAGTGATGAGACGCGGGAGGACCGACGACAGTGCGGAGGGATTTCCGGGTTGAAGGTTGCCCGGCTACTATTGGAGACCAGCGTCTATTTGTCGTGACATGTTTTCAAATCGGCGTTTATTATTAACGGGCATCAATAAGAGACAGACCACTAATGGAAGATATATGGTATATATATGAAATTTTGTTAACTGCAAGGCATTGAAGTATTGACATTGTCTTGAATTTTTGACGAATAATACAATATACTTTCCTTCTGTTCATTTTCAGCAATGCAAAAGGTTAAGGCACCTTTCTAGTTTTCAGTTCAATAATAATAATAATAAATTTTATTTATAAAGCGCCTTTCAAGACACCTGAGGACACTTGACAATAGAATAAAACACATAATGGAACAATGACAAAACAAAGAACAATAAAAACACACAAAAAAAGACAAGATAAAATAAACAAACAATAGGTTCACAGTGAATATGCAGATTTGAACAGATGGGTTTTGAGTTGAGATTTAAACTGGGGGAGAGAACCAATGTTTCTTATATGTGGGGGTAGAGAATTTCACAGCCTGCGAGCAGAGGAGCTGAAAGCTCTGCTACCCATGGTGCTAAGGCGGAAAGAAGGCACAGCAAGGTGGATAGAAGAAGAAGAAGTGAGAGGTAGTGCAATTCATTTCTATTTAGTTTTATTTATATAAAGTCAATTCACAGCATCAGTTGCCTCAAGGCACTTCACATCAGAGAGAAGATGATCCCAACAGGCACTTGGTGACCATGAGAAGGAAGAACACCCTGTTAACAGGAAGTGCATTTGTTTAACATACATGCTGATCGAAAATGACACCAACATCTCTCATGGAGTTACTGGAGCCCACCCAGAGTAAATATCTTGTTTGACACATGTTACTGAGATTTGTATGACCAAGTAGTACAAAATACAATAGCTTTAGTTTTGTCTGAATTTCCAAGTAGCCTTCATATCTCAATTAGTCAGTTAGTTATATGTAGTTCAGGTAACTAACTTGAGTCATCTGGTCTCACCAGAAGTAAATTTACCTGCGGTGTACATTAATGCAATGCTTTTAATCATACAAATAAAGCACTTTAGCTATCACACACTCTTATAAGTGCTGAGGACAGTTTTTGGGGTTCAGTAACTTCAACTTGAACCACAGCCAAGATGCCCATGATTTATGGGAAGTATACATGCTGTTAGACAAGTATTAAATCAAAGTTGTTAAATGGAAGGATGAGCTATGACGGAGTTAAAGCCAGATTTGGTCGTGGAGGAACCCAAAGACCGAGTGTAGTGCTGGAGACATATGTCACATAATAATTTGTAGCACCAGTAGATTTTGGGGAATGCACAGACTGGGATCAACTGACCTGGGCCACTATTCCACTGTTCACTGATCTTTGTACACACAACAAAATTCAACAAGATGTAAGCAGTTGTTTAACAGCCTATATTCAGTATACTTTTAATATGGATTTCTAGCCACTGGACACTATAAAGTTAGTAAAAAGTATCAGCCTTACATAAGGCTGATTTACTTAACCTTAAAATTAAACCAAAGAGTGAGCTATACCAGTGCAACAGTGCGTAACTACAAGCGAACTTCTTTAGCCTGCACAAAACTGCTTAGCACTTTCATGGGGGTAGGGTTAGGCATGTAAGCTTTGATTTTACATTTCTTTTCTTTTCATTTTCATTTGCAGTCCTTACCTTTAAAATAATCTGTCATCTGTTTATGCTCGCTCCTCTTCTGTAGCTAGTTAAATGCAAAGATCAGCAAATGCAACTTTAAATCTAGACTATGAAGGCATCACAGGCAGCAGGAGAAAAGGGAGATGTGTTGAAGATGTAAGATGGCCATGCTGTCACTGGAAGCAATACAAGGCTGCAGTTCACAAAAAATGAACAGAAAATGAAAATTACTCATTAATTGAAGGTTTCAGTTCAGGATCACTCCAGTCCACATTAACACCTGCCTACTAGCGACTCTTAAGCACTTCTAATGGGAATCTAAAAGTTATATACTTTGTTTTTTTCAAAGTCACTCACAACAGATTTTCTTAAATTAAGCTGTGCAATGGAGATTGCAGTCACAGGAGGATAAAACCAGGGTATTGTGCTTGGGAAAAAACATAACACAGCTGACAGGTTTCTTATTTTACTTACATTGGTGTCAGAGTTTGTTTGACACATTTTGCTAAAATCCTCTGGTGAGAAAAAGCCGAGAAAATGTGCACTTTTTGCTTTGATGAAGTTTGAATTACTGGAGTAGCTCTACAGCTTGGACGGCAAAGCATGGCAGGAATGAAAAAATGTATTTTTCTATACATTAACAATAACATTTTGCATTTTGAATTGAATCACATTACTATAACATAACCCGGGGACAGCCTATCTAGATAAATTTAGCTTCCACAATTTCAAGACGCTTCAATAGACATTTCTTCTGTCTGAAATAAAAGTAAAATGTGGTTTTATTGGAGCACACACCTGCTACTCAGTTGTTGTACATTATAATAGTCTTGTGAGAATATTGACAGAGCTCAGCCAAAATGAGAACATTACCTTTATTCGGCAAAATGCTGGATTATTACAGCGGTTTTTAGCTCCATCAAATAAAAGTCCACAGCTGCCAGAGTAGAAAGGGAGAAGGGAAATGAAAATATAATATGCATTGCTTTCATTCGCACAATTATTTCCTCACATGTGGAAGGTGGTAATATGAAATGTTCCTGTAACAGCTGGGTCACAGTCTTTTTGCTGCACGTTGAATATATTCATGATCTGGCCACAAGATGCTAATCTCTCCCTCTGTGATTTCTTATATCCTCTCTGTCTTGCATTGAGCAGTGGTGAGGCTGATCAGCGTGGACACTTTTGTCTGAAGGGAAACAGGAGAGGAGACAGGAGTGACACAACCGTGGCCTCCTGCTGAGAAAAGAGAGGAGGTAAAGCATGAGGAAAGGACAGCAAGTAGATAAATAGACTAATCTAATTTGTTACTTCAGTCAAATGTATCCCAAATCCTCCTCTGTGGTTCTCTGTCCCAACCATTGGTGGATGATGCTAAAGTGTTTGGGCAGGAAGGGACACAACTGGGAGAGAGTTCGCCCAGAGGAAGTTCATCACTGTCCCACGGTCCTCTCTGACACATTGCACAGTTCTTTATTATGCATTTCAAACCTTTGCCCATCCCCGTGCTGCAATGAAATGCATATACTTATGCAAATCAAAGACTTCTGAATAACCTAGGAAATTACTGTAATAATATATTGATAGTAATATATCGCCAGTGGAAATTGAAATTGAGAGATGTTGTCTCATTGGACCAGAAACCAAAAGTACAGATCAATTTAAAATGGCAAATGACTGTGCTCCCTAAGCCCATTTCTAAGAAGCGAGTAATAGATCTCTGATCATAGGCTATTACAGCCTGGTCAGGCTGAAGCTGGGCTGCCTGTGGAATACAGAGAGCACTCCTTGACTTTTACATCAAAAAGATGCCTTAGAGAAAGTCCTCTGAGCTGTGGGCACCATGGATCTCTAGGGCCACACCACAGGAGAATTACAGTCGAGTCTTTGGTTTCATCTTTCTCTCTGGTCTTTATTAACGGTGCCAGGATTCTAAGTCGGAGAGTTCTGCTGAGCTCACTGATGCCAATCACACATCCCTGTTTCATATAGCAGGACCGAAATTATTACACGTTTAAAGCAAGCTGCAGCTATTTAAAAAGCAAATGCCAAGATTTGTTCATAGGTGTGTTTCGGGTGTTACACCGAGGTTGGTTTTCAAAGATGTGCCGCTGCCTTTGTGCTTTTACGACATCTGAAAGTCTGTTAAACAGCATTTTTTTGTTGACCCAAATCTATTGCAAGTAAAAAAAAACAAACAAAAAAATCATCCACTATTATTACACGAATAACAGGGGCTCAATTCCTTGAGATAAGCAGTTGTATTAATTTTCCACTAGAGCAATGCACAGATGACGAAAAAAACATTAAGGATTTATGTTTGCTTCGTGTCTTAATTTGAAGGATGCTGTAGCCTCATCGCTCCACACAGATCTTTCTTTTTCCATCAGCTGTTATTTTTCTCTCTTTATAATTTATTCCTTTGCTCTTTGTCACATTTTTGCTCTTTATCACAAACATTTTCAATTAATCAGGATTAAAACAATGGGTTTTTTTTTAATATAAATAAATAGAAAATGCACATAAAAATGACTAATTTGTTTTGTACATGGCCGTGAAGACACAGACACACGTCTTCTCCACATACAAGAGCATGTTATTTATGAAAATAAGCAACATTTTTAAGCTATTCTCATTCGTTGCCAATTACAAATATCACTTCTCTGTCTTTGGGATGTGACTAGTTGGGCGGCAAGTCAATTAAATAGAAATGTGTTTAGAAAACAAAGTCTTCACTGTTGTGGGTTTTTTTTTTTCACTCTTACTGTTGAAAATGTTGAGTTAATTTTGCTCAATAGTTGATCAATATAGCTGATCAATAGATAGTAGAAAACTGTTCTTGAACAAAACAACTAAGCGACACTGAAGAGGTATGTTGAACCAAAGTAGGCGTAACATCCAAGGTGTCGGAGACATTTTTCAACCTCATCAACAAAACCGTTACCCAAAGGTTTTACGTAAAGCGTTGAAATATTCGATGGGTATGCAGTTGGTTGCAAATCCATTGTATTTAGTTTTTTTTAAACAACTTTTTTTAACCCCGCGTCAGGCTGGCAACACGTCCATATTGTACCCCACCTCTCACGCCGTGGCAGAGGGATAGGCTCCAGCTCCTCCGCATCCCTTAACTCGATAAGCAGAAGAGAATGCATGGATAGATGGTTTTTTTTTAAAACTGTAGTTTGAAATCATAGCAAGTTCACTGATTAGAGATAAAATAAATAAATGTCATGCTGTTTTAAGTGGAAAAGAAACAGCTAAATATATATTTTAGGGATGTTTTAGGGACATAAAAGAGAAGCTAGACCCCAGGAGAGACCACCACCCGTAACAACAACAGCAGGGTAAATGTCACTCTTCTACATCGTTGACATGCAAGCTTTCAGCAACAACTTCATTTGAAACAAGATGCATAAGGATCCTGTTCAGGAACACCAAACTGTTTTAATTATGCTGACATCTCATCATGTTCAGCAGCAATGAAAACTCCACGTGTGAGATGAAAAGTCACACGAGCCGATGCAAATGAAGACCTTTTTGATCTGACAGTCAAAATTGATCGGTGGGTCCTTAGATCACTATTACATCAGTGGGAGATGAGAGAAAGGAAATTTGAATTTCAAATTTCCATCTTATTACATTGTCTGTGTTGCAGGTATACAGCCGTTCTCAAAGTGGACTTATAGCGACTATGAAGTATACTTTAGCTAAATTGCTATTTTGAAAGTCTCACTGGAGAAACCTCCGAGAAAATCACTGTGCAATAAAGACTGCTCAGCTCGTCTCTCTCTCTCAGTACCCTTGGTAACTATATTCCTGCCTGCACAACACTCCCCAGGTCAGCCTCAAAGATTTGGGCCTTGAGGGCTGGAATATTTTGCATTAAAATGTCTTATTCGTGGTGTTTCTGGGTTCAACAGAATGCATAAACATAAAAAAGACTGTGTTTATATACCGTCGCCTTTAGTGCGTTCTTATTGATCAAAGTTGACAGCTACACATGTTGGATAAAGAGAAACATCATGATGATGTATTTTTGTTGCATTATTTATCATTGCTGGCCTGGTAGGGCGACAGTCCCTGAGGTAATACGTCTCCTGATACATTATATCAGACAAATCTCTGGCTCACTCTGGAGAGTTTTTGCCTCAGAGTTTTATAATGCATTCATTTGCTGTTATGTAACATTTATGTTTTAGGTCGGGGCAATCTGTGTATGTGGGTGTGGGTGTGCGCTTGTGTGTGTGTCTGTGTGTGTTTGTTTCAGTTTCATACTGAAAAATCCCAGCAGAATAATTTCTACTGCTAATTTCATGTTTAATTTATTATCAAATTGCAGCTGTCCGCGAAGGGCTTATACAGTATTTGGCTAATAGGAGTTTTCAGAATTCAGTCATTGTGGAGTTTCAGTGCTTCGTGAAAAGAACTATAGGTACAATTGTGAGCCATTGTTACTTTAGACAACCTTGATTATAAAGAATATGAAAAGAATAAAGGCGAATTAAAAACCACTGGATGCGTTTTCAATAAAAATTTCTTTATGTTTTAGATTATGTAAGGTGTACAGCTAACACTGACAATACTAACCAAAACCGGGGTCAGTTAAAGGTCTAATCTTATGACACAGCTCTTAAGTTGGAAGCAATTGCGTTATGGAAAGAATGACAACATAGTCAAAGCAGAGACTGAGATAGCCCCGTCAAAGAGCAGAAACGCTCGATGCATTTTTTTGACACCTCCTTGGGTTCCAGCCAAATAATTGAAAAAGTAGCTTTTGTAAGAAACATTGTTACACTTAAAATCAGCCAACTCCTCCAAGAAACACCTTATTCACTGTCAGGAAGCAAGCACTAAGCCAGAAGGACAAAGGTTTAGAATGTCATTTTTTTATTCTAGTTCAATGAAAGATTTAAACAAAATACAAAAATTCAGAAAAGTAGCTACTTATCAAGGCTCAACTAAAATTTTTGTTTAATTAAATTTATTTATCAGGCACCATGTATAAGAAAAAATAAAAGATTAACACTAAAACTGCCAGGAGGGGTCATTTTTACCATGAAAACAAAATCACTCCTCCTGCCAGTTTTAGTGTAAATGGCCGGAGAGAAAAGATTCACTGCACCAGATTTACCTGGACAGCAATAATAACAATTAGAAACACACAAAAAAAATCATCAATAAGCACTTTATACTAAAAGAAACGAGGCCAACTAAACAAAAACTATGGTTCATTTAACATAAATATAGCGTATCTTTAATTTCAATAAGAAAGATCTGTATTCACTTATTTGCATGCATTCCTGAGTGCTTGTCTATTCTTTACATCACTTCCACTTTCCCACACAATGGTCCAATCAATTTCTTACCCATCTTCTGCGAGCCAATCATGCTCTGTCCTGTTGTCCTGTGTGCTTTAAATCTCAGTGCTCTTTGTCATTCTGCCTGTCAGACTCTCATTTGTGCAACCCTCCTCTATGCCATCTCCACCTTATCCTGGAGAGAAAGAGCTCCTCCTCCAAGTCTCTGTCACAACCAGTGTCTAGACTCCTGGGGGGTTCTGTCCTACTTCGTACCATCGTCTGTCTCTGCTCTCCTGTGTAGCTTCATTGGAGTCTAATAACCAAATATCTTTTTACTCAAACTGTATTTGATCTCTACTTATTGAACGGACCTCACACACAACATATTGAAATAAGCCGACAGAAAAAGTGAACACTCAATAAATGTGAAAAAAGACTAATGTAATACATGAAACTAAAATTAACTAGTCAGATCTTATATGATCGCATTTCCATAAACAACATTGATCAGTGAGTTTCCTATTGCCATTACCTGAATCAACTATTTCACATCTGATTTGTATATAAAAGCCCTCTTGCCCTGCTAACCAGTACTTTGGAGGTCAAGGAAAACACAAAGGGTAAGTATTATTAGCAAGTGAAAGAAACATTAGACAGATTTGTCTACATGGGTTCTCCTTCATCCAGTTCATGGTAATCTAACGAGCTTGGAAAGAAAAGCGAGTGGACTTCTTTAAGTTGCTTGAAGACATTTCACCTCTCGACCTAGAAGCTTGTTCAGTTCTAAGACCAATTGGTGGCGAGTCCCATGTATTTATGCCTGACTGCTTCATGTATACAGTACGTATAAAGTTTATTAGGCTGGAACAAAATTATGCAGACATCAGGGCATCGTATCAAAATGTCAAATGCAAAATAAAATTTTATTCTTTTTTTCCTGCATACAGCTTTGATAGCAGAGTGTAGGCAGGTGGTAGAAAACTCGGAGGAGAACAAAGGACTGTACAACAAAGCTCCCCTGGAGGCCTCCAAACAGGGACATTGAAATTACATACTATGTACACTGCAAGGCTATCTTTGTATTTTTTAGCCATTACAAACAAAATTTCTGCCACCCCTGTTGCGCTGGATTGGTGGGGGAAAATAGCGGTGGGTATCTCAAAACTGACCAGATGAAACTGAATAATAATGAGTAGGTCGTAAAATGTCTTTGTCCATGTGTGGGAATTCACAAAGTCCTAGATAATATGCAGAAACTACATGCAGTTAGCAAGACTGGGGGCAGAAAAAAATATCACTTAAATCACTCCTATAGCAACTAGACAGTTAATGCATTTAATCAATTATAAGATACTAGATTGGATTCACATGAAATTATTAACATGCCTCTTTCTTGTAAACAACTTAATGGGGTTATTCACATAATCAGACAGAGGACAATAATGAGATTATTGCATGTAAACACAGCTATAGCGCTAATGACATGCTCAGCCCCAGTTGTCTGATCTGTCCCTGATTAGCTGCTGTGGATCCATGTGAAGATGGAGTATTTGATTTCACTCAAGTGACTGAAAGATTCAATGCAGAGAGTTTGGCTTAGAGCAAGAGAGAGAGAGAGACGGAGAAGACAAAGTGATTTTAGCACTTGGAGATGTTTGAAGTGTGTTAAACACTTCTGAACAGTTTTAGGGATTGTTGTAAAAACTGGGAGATTGCTGCCAAAGCACCTACTGTGCGAACAGCTCCCATAAGATACAATGTTACAATGTCGTTTTGTTTTGATTTGATATAGAGACATGAAATATCAGCTGAAGCAAAAAAATTGGTTTATACAGACAGACAGACAGACAGACAGACAGACAGACAGACAGACAGACAGACAGACAGACAGACAGATAGATATAAACACACGGGTGAATGCATTCATACTTTTTCACTTTCTTACTTTTATAGACCACTATAAATATTCGAGAGCTGTGCTATTTCTAAATTGAAGCAAAGCCAATATAAGGCTAAAGCATTCTCATTTTTTTTTCAAATGAAATCAGTCTTTTTATTACTGATCTACTTTTCAGTCCAGTTTCTACTTGTTTCAATAGGGATGAAAAGACTTAATAAACAGAGATTTCCTAAGCCTTACAGGTAACAGGAAGGACAGAAGCAATGGTTAAAGCTAGCAACAGTCTTTTCAATCTACAGTAAATATTGAGACTTGAGTTCAAGGATCGCTTTTATTGTCACCACATACTGACAGAATAATACAAGTGAAGTTCAGTCATAGCTCACATGAATAAGTAAATGAAAATGACATGAGAAATAAAAAGTAGAGTCAAATGAAATGAATGAATAAAACCGAATCTTCACTTTTTACAGTCACGATATAATGATAGATTTACTGAAAGCCTTAACAAGGTAGCAGAGTCCTTGAAGTGGTGGTAATGAGAGCTGTGCAGTGATAGGATAACCTAAGAGAAACACCTCTTTACAGATACAGTGCAATGAATAATACAGTATAATTATTGATTTATTTACTTAAGGTGGTGAGAAGGTGGCAAGACAAGAGTGATAAACTTGGAAAAAATGTCAGCCTGTCATGTGCTTATGATTTGCATAACAGCATATTTGCATGTTTACATCTTCCATAACACAGTGAGGTATTTCCATTTCATCTGCATCCGAGTAATAAATATCTTCATTTTGCCCTTTTCATATCGATTGAAAAATGATGGCTTAATTATGATAATTCCATTTTTGCCTTACAGTTTCCCCCTCTCCAGAGAATTGTAATTAATCCATTACAAACAACACCTGTTATATGATGATGAAGACACCTCAGAGGTAAACATTACAATGGTGACGATAGCAGCACAGTGCATCAATGCGTGTGACTTGTATTCTTCAAAGGAGCGATTAAGCTTTCCTGATTGATTTCCCCCGATGAATCATAATAGCAGTGGTGGGTAAACGCCACTGCAGCCTGGAAGCCACATCAAAAAATGTGCATCTTGAAAAGTGGAGATTAGATTTCTTTTATATGTTTTTTTTTTTATTCTCAACCGTACCAAAGCAGTACTTTGACATATTAGGAAAACGTTTTCTCATACCTGGTGTGTGATGCTAAAGCAAGCAGCTGGTAAAATCTAGCCAAAATGTGCAGGAAGAAATCACCTGTGAAACACTAAAGAGCTGTTTTTACACTTCTCTCCTTGTATCAATCAAACTCCATCAAATTAAACTGCTCATTTTTGTAGGTGCTAGATTTTTTTTATTACTTTAATTTCACAGAAACAAAAAGCTGCTTTAATCTTCTCATCTAACTATTGCCAAGAAAGGGAAAACGGTGACCTATTGCAATGAGAAATCTCCACTTAGGTTCCAAGGTAAAAAAAGAATAAGCAGCTACATGGGAATATTGTGACGTTATCCCTCTGAAAACCTTTGTGCTGATTATGGAGGCACTTGCTGTGCTAAAAACAGTTCCAACAATGCCTGTCTAAACTTCTACATTTGATTGAGTTTTATATGCAGGCGACAATGTGAATTCCAAGCCATAAATGCATCCTGATCCTCAGGAAATCATCCTGGATTACTGTCAAAGTCACATTTTCTATCATTTGCAATTCATTTTCAATGGATCGGCTCAGTGCGAAGACAGATTGACACCTCACATTATGGCACAGGACAAATTTCTCTTTCTTCTTTCAAGTATAAGACGACAAAAGTGAATGTTCACCTTGGATTTGAAGCTAAATATAAAATGAAGATATCTGTAGGACACTTGACAAGTTAAGACAGTGTCTTTGCAAACTGTTGTTGTCAGTGCACTGTCATGTTTAGAAATATTTCTATCAGTTACACCTGCAGAATAGTCTCTCAGTATTTTATAGGCGTATTGAAAATACAAGCAGCTTGCTGGTCACAAATGTCCCACCATACTTTATATTAAGGCCTTACAAATAATCCCACTGGATGACATGTTCCTATTTAGCCAGCCTTTTCAAACAGCTGCTGCCTTATTGTCCTGACATTTCCAGGGAATTAGTTATTATTCAGACGTGTTTAGGGAGACCTGTTGTCTGATCTTGTAATATTAAACTCCCTTTCTATTCACTCTGGGACTGACATCATTCTGCTTTACTATTTTACCTTGAATCAAGTGGAAGATATGAGTAATAAAAAATTAACCTTTTTCAATGAGAAGACATTTACTACCAAAAATTTAAGAGCAAGAGAGAAAAAAATGAATTTGATATCTATCTAAATCATTAAATTAAAAATGTGCATAGGGCTCCATCGTGACAGCCAATCCTTCAACGAATCAGAAAGCCCAGATGTGACTCAAATACTAAGTCAAGGATGAGTACATTAGTGTACTGCAAAGAACAGGTATTGTAAATTAGTGCTGTGCAGTACAGCTTTTTTTTATTGATCTGATACTATGTAAAAACCGGGCCAGCATTGCTGATACCAATACTGATACTTTTAACCTAGAAAGGCAGCTTATGTATGAGATAAGTCATCATCAATTTGCAAAATATGAAAACATTTTAATGGCCACTAAAATCACTGTGATTTTTACTTTTCACAATAATTAGTTGACACAACAAAACACAAATTTCAGCTTTTGATATATTTTGAAACTGTGTTTTAGAGACCTGGAATGTAGATGTGCCTGCCTCTAAAGCGCTTCAGTGTCTGCTGGTTACACAACACAAGAAGGTTCAGAAATTTTTCATACAGCATGTTTGAGGCTTGTTTTTATATCCAAAAAAATAAGACTTAATTCAACACAATTCAATTATACATACTGAACTGAGGATAAAAACAAAGTATCGATGCTGTCATGATCCGGCTGTGGCAGGCAGGAGGAAGGACCCAAATGCAGAACTTTTATTTATTTATTATAAAAGACTCGAACACTATAAAACTAAACCAAAACAAGAAAACTTGAACCTAAGGCTAGGGAACAAGATATTACACATGAAGACTGAACTGAATCTATACTACACATGAGGGACACGGGAACTAAACTCCCAGGACTAGAAACACAAAGCAGAGACTAAACACGGGCTAAGAAAGATACACGAGAAGGAAGGACTGAGATCTCAAAGCATAAACAAAAGATAATCCAAACCGGGAACAACAAGTGTCAAATATAATTAAACACAAACACTGGGTCGGAGACCCAGTACGTCCTGTCACGCTAGTATCGATTAGATACAATACCAGCCTTGGTATCAATATTATCTATATAAAACCCATATATAAATGCACATATTTTGTAACCTAAAGACCAGCTGGCAACTGCCTGAAAAAAAAGCTGGTTGCTACAAAAATAGAGTTGATGGAGATTGCTGCTACTCACTGTGAAACTGTCGTTTTTAATGTCACAACAGCCTTAAAACCAGTCAGTAACCTGGTCACTAGAAAAAAACAGTGGCTGCTTGCTGTCCCTCGGTAAAATTGGCCACAATGAAATATGGTGCTGTGCTAAAACAAGTGTTTTGTAGGTTGGCTTGTTTGCAAACGCTCACCAACTAGTTGCAAAGCAATGGTCAAGCTGTGAAGTGTGTGACGCAAAGCAGAAAGTGAGGCTCTGTCCTTTGCCTTTTGACATACTGGTTGTAGCAGTGAGACACTGGAGTTGAACAGTCTCCATTTTCATTTTCAGTTTTTAGGCCCGAGACTGAGGCCTGAGCTGTTGTTAAATGTTTTCTCTCTGGTACAAAGTAGTTGTGACGTCAGATTACTGCGACTCTGATACAAAAATTGTCTTGTACTAGATATTCAGCAAATAATCCATTTATTGTACTAAACAGAAAAATCTGATGGACAAAGTCCTGATTCTTTGGCAGCACACAGTGCAAAGTGAAAACAGGGCATGTAATTGAATCGTTTTTACAAACAGTATAAGGGTATAGATGGTAATACTCTGCACTCATCAAGAAGCAAACAGCAAACCAGGTTATTGCAAGATTAATGCACAGATGGTGCCAATGAGTTTTCAATTGTGGCTTAACCTACTGTTTCCAGGGGGAAACAACATCCTTCAAACAGCTTGTGGAACAGACTCAGAGTCTCACATTCAGACTGCCAAAGACACTGTTCCTCTGAACTCTCAAAAATAGAAATATCAAAGCAAACAAGGTGCAAATGGGTAAGATAGTGGAGGACACAGTATCTTCTTAACAAGGTCTACCATGTGTGGGGAGAAACTTCCAGACTGTGTTCTCATTTAGACTTGATTTACTGAAAACCAGAAGGGAGGCTTATTGTGCAACTGAGAAAGGTCAAGAGTAATTTTTGACTAATGTTGTTTTTTATCTTTGGCTTGCTGTCTTTCTGATTAATTATGTTCAAGACCAACATACAGAGGAGAGGATGCTTGCTGTGGACTGTGCGTGGGTGTGCAAGGCAAAGCCAGCTTGGAAGGAAGGGGAGAGACATTTCAGGTCAAAAAATGTAATTAACCCTTTTTCGTTATGAGTTATGACATATTGAGTTGTTGAAAACTCAAAAATGTAGCCAGTAGCTTTGGATTTCTCTAGTGGAATAGGTCAAAGATTGCTATGGTGGTACTGACTAATATATAGTTTTAAAAAGTGTACTAAATATAGGCTACAGCTAGCATTGCTAAAGGGAAACAGCAAGGCAACCAATTGAAATTTATAGAAGAGTTCCATCTAAACATCTGAGTTGCCACATAGTGCTGAGGACTGTTAAAGGACTGCTAATGCAGCTTAAAACAAAAGCATTCATTACCATGTGGAATATAACTTAGTTTTTTTTCACAGACTTTCTATTTATTATGCTGGCCAAAGGTGTAAAGGGAAAACTTGAAATCTGTGATGAATGTCATCCATGATTTTCATGCCTGTTGTTAATGTACAATGTTACAATGGTATTGCAATGGTTGCAGATCCACCACAAGGTGCCCAAACAAGCTGTCCTCAGTATGGAAAAACAGATTGCAGACTCTGATTGATATTTCCCTGGACTGCTGAGCTTGTCACCTTGTCAGAAAGACTTAAAGTAGTGAGAAAACACCATTGCCATCAGTTTCCATTGATCCTAAAATATAACTTTAGTCAGACAAGGACTGATAGTTAAATCACGAGGTTTTTTTTCTCCCTTTTCTTGTTGGACAGCTCTATTAATTTCCACGCTCTACATTACTCATATTACTTCATCTGAGAATTGCAGATGCTGTAAGTCACAGTTTTACCCTTACTGATGAAAAAGACCCTTAGAGACAAAGGCTTTCCCATTATCAAAGTTCACGTTCAAAGCATTTATTGTCAAATGTACGGAAGAAATAGCATTTCTCTGTGCAATGAAATTGTTCCTTTGCTGTCCATACACAAATGCCAAGTTAGGTAAGGGTTAAAGAACAAGATAAAATAAAAGATAAATAATGAAAGATAAATAAGTACAGATAAGTAAGTGAAGACAAGTGTGGCATGCCGATGTCAATGTAGATGGATGTACAAGGAGCTTAATGTGCAAAATGAACTTAATGTGCAAAAGTGACCTGATGCGCAAAATTGCAGTTGAGGTAGGTCAGCTGTTCAGCAGTTTGATAGCGGCCTAATACCCAAAGTGCCAGAATTAACCTTAATATAAGACACAGCAGTTTGTTGGGTTGAATGACACTGACAAATCACCTTTCCATCTAAGTTTTAAACAGACATAAACATTGCCTACATCAGCCACGGTTGTGATTATAATTCTACTCAACTTCCAATGTTTCAGTCACTGGCTCTTAAACTATCAAACACAACCATGTACCAGACGGTACACGTCCTCTTATGCGTTGGCAGAACTAAAAAGTCCCCCTGTCTCTCATCTAAGAAGACTACAAATAGCTATTGACAGCAGTGCCTTAACTTGCTTTCTGCAGTGGCACTGTCCACGGTACTGAAATATCACTGCTGACTGTATATTCGAATCACAGTTTAACACTAATATTATATATATACACACACACACACACACACACACATATATATATATATATATATATATATATATATGTATGTATGTATGTATGTATGTGTGTGTGTGTGTGTGTGTGTGGGTTACAGTATTCATTTACTACTTTGATGGTCATTTCGTGGGATCTGTGTTGCTGGGAATACACCCTAGATCGTCGATATCTATTACAAAACTTTTTAGGGGACACAGTGACTATAGATATAGATTTTTAAATCCGTTGAAGATCATGTACCTTAAAAAGATCCGGCTTGTATTGCATTGTGAGAAACATGAGAAAATCCTGCCTGAATGGACATGAAATTTCAAGGTGCACTTTCATTCAGAGTTAAAGGAGAACAATTTTAGCAGGGCGAAAATAACTTGATATCATGGATTTATAGAATTAGAAATGTCACAGTTATATTGTACATCCTGGAATCAGGTTGTAGCTCCACCGGGGTTCAGGTGGTTAAATAACACATTTATGCAGGTTGGATCTAATAACAGGTCAGGTGGGTTCAGGATTAGGAGAAAAATTACAAAGTTCCATGATGAGCTTATGTGAAAATATAATCATCTCTAATACAGTGTGGTGTCGGTAAAACCACATGACAAACTCTCGCTTGCTATCTGCTTTACGAGGGTTGGAAAGAGACATCATTTATGTTTGAACAGCTTTAGGTATTTATCTTATGCATTAAGGATGAATGCGGGTTTAGCTGTGCTGGCTCTCTGTGGTAACTAAAACCTATGCACAGATTCATGAAAATATATGTCTAAAATGGCTTGTGTTTAAAATAAAACATGGGGTTTGAATTAAATGTTTTTTAGTGCTATAAAATGTAGTAAAACGTTGCTTTGAAATATACATCTTTAGACTGTGGCTAGATGCTGTGAGAGCTTTATCACTATGCAACGGTTTTCCTTCAAAACGCCTTGATATCATAATGTAATATCAATACATTTCCATTTAATGTGGAAATATACCATAACTTACCTTACATATAGAGGCGGAGTTTGATTTTCAAGACAATTTCTCAAAGATGAAATGTCAGAAGTGACAACATAAGAGAAGATGTGAACCTTTCTGCTTTTGTTTCAGGCAAACGAGCAAAACCATAAAACCATTATATAACCATCACACTACGCCCTGAAATGGCTTTGAATACTTCCAGTGAATTTTATATCGCTACAGAGAGAGAGAGAGAGTAGATGCATACCACCATAAATAAGGAGAATGAATTGTAATACCACAAAAGTATAAGCCTTTGGGGCCCCTTTTTCACCAAAGTAAAAGCACATGAAAATGCAGTCAAATAATATATTGCCTATGGAGGTATCCATTCTTCAGGAACATAACACAACCCGGTGGCCTTAAATGAACCTTGCATCGCCATGTCAAATCAATATCCGGTGAAGAAACAATAAAACATAGATGCGAAATAATCTCGGGTGTTTATTTGACAACAGCTTGGGAGCATGTTTTATAGGACAATGGTGTGCAGATATTTATGTTTATCTGGTGGTGTAATCATGCTTGTAGCCCATCCCTGTTCTCCTCCAGCCCTCCTCTACTGGCCTCCCTCTTTATTTATTTACCCTGGTCTCATCCAATCGAATGGCAGATCAGTCTGTGGAAAGGGCAGTGTGCCAAGGCAGCCTTCTGTGACAGAGCAATGCATTAGGACATTAAGACACCAGCTCCTGCGCAAAAAATCAATCACACACCCCCGGACGCATTAGAGGCAGAGAAGGGCACCTCTCACACCTTTCTGAAGGCCATCCTGGCTGGCTCTGCTGCTCTGTTCCCATCTCGCTGGCTCTAGATGTGTGCACACCTGGCTAGGCTTGTTTGCCTCACTGTTTTCTGTCCATGCCTCCTACCCTACACTCAGTGAGTTGGCTTTCAAACAAATCATTAGCCCTCTCTGTGAGGTGGAAAGGTAAGCATATATAAAAACGTATCCTTACCTGAATTTTAGTAGATGAATGGCCAGCAGATAAGCCCCTTTCATCAGTTTCTCTGTCTTTTCCATGTGTTTCTCTCTTTCCTCTGATCGCTGGCACAGCTGAAAGTACTGTTTACAGAAATAACTATAAATTGCTGAAAGCGGAATAACCTGCTTGTGTTTTGTTGAATTAGTCATTTGGTTTAAATATGAGAGAAATCACATTGCTTATAGTCATATTTGAAAAAACGAGATTCCATTTGAAGGCAAATAACACATTGTAGTCACCTCTCCTAACACCACCACCCCCACCAACCCCAACCCCTCCCCAGTGCATCTGCGTTCATGCCAGAAAGCTGCTCCGTAAAACTAGCAGCTTATCTACTGGCCAGCTCTATTGGCATTGGATTTGGATGAGAACCTTTCCTCTGGGACACTATAGTGTTAATGGTTGGTTAATAAGCATTGCTCTTGAAGTTTTTGCAACAGGGGTATATATTGTAATGAGCATGGCAGTTAAGCATCAAATCACAATGAAAAAAAAAAAGTAAGACAGAGATGATGCAGAACAAACTGGAGAATTTGTACATCAGTTGAATCACTGACAACAAATGCTGTGAGATTGTGAGAATGCTTCATGTTTCGGTATTATAGAAATGGGTCTCTTTCTAATTTACATAGAAATTGCTTGTCCCCTGGTCAAGACTTTTACTATACAGGTACCAGAGAGACAGAAAAATAAATTTAGATGTCAAAAATGGTTTTAGCTAATATCCGCCTCTTTGTCTACTACTTTGCCTTTTTATATCGCTATTAAAGTTATTTACGGGCATTCATGTACCTTGTTTTCCCCCCTCTTGTCATTACCCCCTTGGTTGCAAGTTGGAAATGGTGGCCATTCATTCATGAACATTAGCATCTTGCAGATACTGCCTGTTGTTTTCTCTTTTAGGAATATTCTAACAAAATGACCTAATCTTTTACTTTCACATTTGTTTCTTTCCCGCGGACATGAGTGCGTTATGAGCGATGAAGTGGAAGAGGACGCAGAATCAGAGATCAAAACAGAGCATGAATTAAACACAGACGCGCCAAAACTACGAGAAAACAAGTCAGATCAAAAAGAAATGGGAGGAAAGAATGAAAGGCATAGCCGGTGCTAAAGGGAGCTAGGTGAGTGGATGTATTTGCTGGATACAGACTGCCTGCTGAATCAACCTGGCATTAAGTCAGTCTATCAAGCTTTCACAACATGTCTCCACTGGGGACTCAAAGAGCAGAACCAAAGCTGCTCATTAAAAGGAAACCCTGTCATTTCTATGGGCGTATCATTTAGTGTATGATAAGTCGTTACTTTTAAAGCAGTTTAAAAGAAATAAGTGGTTCTTTTGTACAGTGTCTAAAGCTGGTGCTTCAAGTTTTAGGTCATGTACAAAATTCATTATTTGCATAGCTCGATTTTTTTTAAAAAAAAGGAACAAGACTTTAATACTGGCTTGCTTAGTATGAACTGCTAAACAATCAGTACTGGTGCACATAATTTAAAAAAAAAAATCTGGGAAACTGGAAGATGAAGGTAATAAAGAATAGTTTCATTTCTGTCTGGTTTTTAAGCACAGGCACAACTCTGAATTCCCAGCACACTTTGCTTCACGTGAAATCCAGGAGAAAGTGAACAACACTAGAATATTATCTGCGAAGGGCAAGCCTATTAAAAAAATGAATATTGCTTTTCTCCCCTCCTTCATCCTCTGCACCTGATAAGGTCTAAGCAAATAAATAAATAAAAGCTGTAAATAACCGTTGCCTGTTGCTCCAGTCATTTCTCTATTACTTTGGCCAGTCGAGTGAAACCAAGTTCTTATTTCTTTGCTCTGAAAAGCAGCTCTCAGTTTCGTTGATAAAATGAAAAAGGAAGAAGTGGTGGAAGGAGAGGAATGTGTGTTGGGATTCTGTGAAAATGAATTTTGTGAATTCATTTGCAAATGCTCTTTGAATATTATCACGTTGTCAGGCTAATGGTGGGCATTTTCACCTTTCCCTGTCCTTACCTGTGACCTGTTTCTCCGTCCTATTTATTATGTACACACATAGAAACACAACCTTGTTTTGCTATTTCTGTTTGTTACGCTGTGCTGTAACTCATTCCCTTATTACTTACACTAACCCCAATAATAACCTTTACCCCGAAAACCAAATTTTACCCCTGAATAGCACTCTACTCCTGTGGAGACAAAAAAAATTTAAGGTGACGCAAGTTCCCTGGAATTATACACACACTGACACACACACACACGCACACACACAAGGAGTTGTGACTTCTGCAGATGGTAAAAGTTAAAGTTGAAACATAGATGTTCCTTAAATCACCTTTAAATCAACTTGGAATGACTTCTAGAACGACACTATGTCGTAAAAAATAACAAAGGTGGCTGAACAACCTTTTAAACTCAGATCCAATGGCTATGCTTGAAATAGTGGTTTGGCTAAAGCCCACGTATTGAATACAGAATGGCATAACTGGCTTGTTGATCAAACAGGATTCCATAAAAGCAGCGAATCAGTGGAAAAAATTTGAATAACTATGGCAGAAAGCAGACATGAAGAGCAGCCAAGCTTTTGTTAAGTGCATGGAAAACATGCTTCTATCAATTCACCCCCCGCCTTTAAAAAAAATAATAAATAAATTCTCAATGAATTGTCATGCCACACCTGGCTTCACAACACAGTGATGAAAAGTGAAGTAGCTTTTGTTGGGAACAATGTGTCAACTGCTCTATCCATCATAATGCTTCACTGGAAGCCTACATCTGTCATGAGTCATGCTGCTTTCTCATGTCTGATAAATGCTAATGAACCTAAGTCAGGTGCGCTGCACAGTTTGCATTTAACAGCCTAAATTCTCTTTTTTTGACAAATTAGTGCCAACCCATTGTTTTGTGGTAAGTATTGATGGTTCGCTTGTTTCCCTAGTCATAGGGGATAAAAGCCGCATTTAAAGTTTTAAACACAACTATAAATATATTCATGAATTGTATAGCTGCAGATCCTGCATGTGTGTTTCCATTACAGAAGTTACATCATTGGTTGTGTCATCATCTCAAATGCCATAATAGAATATTGGCATTGTATGTTTTTTGCAACTCATCATCATTTATGATATTCCTATAAATGAAGAAAATTTCTTAACAAGCTCATTCCTAGTGTCCCTGTATGTGTCATACACAGATATTCTCTTGCTGCCCTTTAAGCCTATATGTTGTACTTTGAACACATTTGCTTATCTGTATTTGTTTGTCTAAACATGGATTAGTAAGTTTGGAAGTGGGCTTTTTTTGAAGGAGGCTTTTACAAAAGGATTTAATGATCTTGCTTTAACCTAACCTAAATTCAGGCTTTGAGCTTAAAAGAGAAATCGTGGATGTAAGCATTGTTCCATTCAGCATTTGTCGATTTGAACAAGCCTGACCTTTGTTGTCTTGTTTTAACAGATCTCAATATTTAAGATGACATAACTGAAGTGCTGTTAGCATTGTGATGACCAGTAAGAAATCATGTCAGGTTCACTATGATTTTCCATTGAAAAAGAAAAAGAAAGAAAAAAAGACAGAAATAATGAAGATGAATTTGCAAATGATTACAATTATTTAAATGCCTGAGATTGGGGCCAACTTCACCATCTGCCACTGTGTTTTTTCTCCATCGGTTATGGATTGTGACATCTAACGACTCAGATGAGTGAGGCAGATGAGGAAACAGAAACTGCATTATATGCAGACTTGATTCCAGACCCCCACTGACCTACCTGGTCAGGCACTTTACATACATGGAGCACAAACTTGTAAACAAAAACAAATTGTCTTTGGTAAGATTTTGCCATATTTCTAGGGTGCGAGAGTCATTGGGATTCATTCTCTGCACAGCAACATAGTCCAACAATGTGGAAGACTTGGAAGGTTGTGTATCATCTTTTTATATACCCAATATCACTGACAGAAGAAAGTGGAATAACCTGAGGACATTTGAAATTACTTGGCATTCAGATCGTTTGACTAGAGATTTTTTTGGACCCACAGATGACAACAATGACATTCGGTAAGAGATGGGACCAGCTGAGCATGACTTCAATCTAATTCTTTGCCAGTTTCTGTGAAAGTCACAGAGCTCAAATGATTCTGTCCAGTGGTCAAAGAAGAAACAGGGGAAATATCAGGGCACAATTGTCTACTTAGAAAAATCAACAAATTTTCTGTTGCATTGCTACTAACTTGAGAAGTGGCTTTACAAAGACATAATGTGAAAATATAAGGATATGCAATTTACCTCCTACTGTAAGTAATTTAAACTATTTCCTAAATATAACTAAACAACATCACAAATGCATTTGATGTAATACATTCCCCAACAGTAACCATGACAATA
>VURO01048768.1:65524-101455 GCA_015108175.1 Pelvicachromis taeniatus
TGACAATATTTCAATGGTTATAATCTAACCTAAAATGCAATTGATGAGTTAATCTCGCGTTAATATCTTATCATCTCAACCCTCAAACATTTTTGTGGGTCAAAGTTAGCAAACTGTCGCCTTTTACCCAAAATGTCCTCACTCTGGTCCAAAACTCAAACTGCATCTCATAAATATAGCCATGCACTTATAACCCAGCTGGAAGATAAGAAAGCAACACTTGTCAGAATGACCTTTTGTCAGTTGTGCCATGCCACTGTCTGAGCCCCATTAAGTGAATTTATATGATAACTATGAAGGCTGTAGCAACAACACTTTTATGCAATGTGATGTTGTGCCTGGGACCACGTTGCACTTTGGGCTGCTCCAGTCTGCTTTGGAATATGTCAGATATACATAACTAAAGCTATACTGATGAGGAACTGGTCACTGGGACAAGGCATATCTGGTCAAGGACCCAGGTATCCAATTCTTGCAGCACAAGTGTGTACTACTGTGAACTAATAATAAAGATTACAGCCGAGACTATCTTTTAAAGGTCTTTTGATATGTACTTTGTGTACTTTACTTGTGCTTGTTTAGAAAACTTAAAGGTCACTTAAAGAAAATTATTTGACTATAGCCTCAGATACACACACAGACACATTAAGGCAAAGAGAGAGAGAGAGCAAGAGGCGAGAGTAAGAGGTTGAGTGGTTTGAAAATCCCAGTTCTGAAAAACACTAACATAGAAATGTATCAAATAGGTAATGTATGTCCTAATATTACAAGCTTTCTGATTTAGATAACAATTACCATGCCTCGGGGAGTCTGTCTTCCCTATGCATGGTGTCTGGAGTCTGTCTCCACAGCAACCACTGCCATTTGGTTATATACTTTATGCACTATCATTTCTGTAACCTCCTTCCTAGACAGTATTGATCTACAGTGTAATCTTGCTCCTTCCTTTGTGTTAGTACAAAAAAAAAAACCTTTTTACTTGAAAATAAATATGCATTGTTTGTGGCAATACCTTTCTACTTGTTGGCTAATTCAGTTGCTCCTTAGAGGTAATCATTTTTGTTTTACCATATAAGAAATCACTGTATTTGTATTTTTTTTAATTGTATATTCCAATTTCAGTTATTTAAATACAATTTAAACAATTTTGTGTTGTTAGATAAAATGTTTCAGTCATTTCCATGAATGTACTTGGATGGAAATTCAAGAATGGACATCTAACCAGATTCATTTAATTTTATGAGGTAACAAAGTAAGAATTTCTTAAAAATATACACTTATAAACAATATAAACACAATCAAGCACAATTAAAGCAAATCTCTAACTCACATGGTATCTCTGCAGCGCTAATTAGCTTAAGCTGAGCGTAAGCATGTGGCTTTTTAGCATATTATGCATAGGTTACCAAAGCAATGTCTTATTGCTATTTTTTTTTGTTTTGTTTATTTACTATAGATAAACGCAAATGCTGTTTACAACAACTTAAACTGTGCTCTTCAAACTATGGCTAAACAGCTCAATTGAGCTACATATAAACAATAAAACTTGGCTCACATATCAGTTCTCTGGCAATAGCTGTGATCTAAACCATCATTGTGCCTCTCTTTTTTTTTATCCACTGTGTCATTGCTCTGCACTTAACACTTTCAACTTTTAGTCAGGTGTAGTACAGTGGGCCACTGATTCTGTAGGTTCACAGTCATTCAGGTCAGGGTAGTGGAATTTAGCTCACTTGTCAACCAGTCAACATTCAGCAGTTGCATACGCCATTTGTTTCCAGTGCTGCGCAGTCAGGATTTTGAAGGACTGTGGAGTGTGTCTCGGTGGATGAAAACCCGTCTCCTTTCTCTTTCCAACCAACAAGTGTATGTGTAGCCGGATGGGCTACTCGCTCGCCACTGCTCTCTCTCTCTTGCTCTTACTCTCTGGCTGTTTCCCAATATGCGTACTTGTGTGTACTTGCGTTCTCGCAGACTCGTTATACGTCATCAGTCGAGATCAAGTACTGTCCCATTTCAAAGTACGCATCAAGCCGAGAACGCGAAAAGTTCCCAGATGTGGTCTCGCTCCGCCCGTTTTATTGAGCATGCATCGGTGGTGACTTGTGTGGACTTGGTGGAGCCAATTAACCCGTCATGCATTTCGCGAGACCGCCGTAGAAATGGCTGCGGAGGAGACGCAGGCTGTTTCTCAATTCTAAGTACACGAGTCCGGACAAGTACACGAGTCACGGCAAGTCCGGTCTTGCTGAGAACGCGAGGGAGTACGGACTTGCCGAGAATGCGAGTCCGGACTCGCGTACTTAGAATTGAGAAACAGCCTCTGTTTATCACCTGGTTAGCTAGGCTAGGTTGACTGGGAACACACCTGCACATTAATTTTAGGGCGGCACCTGCCGGTATAAGGCTAGGCAGGCTTTCCTCCCATTCATTCCTCCTTTGCGTCCTGTGAGCAGAGTTATACACTGGTATATCTTTAGGATAGATATTGTGGTTTTGATCGAGCTTCATACTAGTGACAGCGTGGCCATTTTATTCCATTTTTGATGCCAGCTGTCATGGAGAGAGGTAGTTGCAGTATCATCAGCAGATTCAGTATAGCGGCTTCAGTCCTGGGGAAGTCTGAAGTCTGCAGTGTGCATGGTGAAGAGTAAAGGAGCCAGAAGTCCCCCGTACTGCAAACGACCCTATCCGACACATACCCCTGAGTTCTCACATACTGTGGTCAGTTGGTGAGGTAGTCCAGTGTCCATGTTGTGAGATGATGGTCCAGGGTCTTCATCAGGTGGGATGTCGTAGCCACTGGCCTGTAGCTGTTGAGGTCCTTGGGACGTGGAGTCTTTGGCACTGGTACCACACAAGAGGTTTTCCAGAGCTGTGGAACTCTCCCCAGCCTCAGGTTGAAGATGTGCTCCATCACACAGTTGATCTGTGCAGGACCTGACAATCCTTGAGCTGATGCCACCTGACCCCACTGCCTTCTTGGCTTTAATAAAACAACCAGTGGAGTCTGTTCAGCGACATGTTGCTTCTCCCAAAGTCTAGGACCAACAGACTTAAACACTCCTTTGTCCCACACACCATCAAACTGTTTAACTCCTCGCTGGAGTGGAGAGGGAGGGGAAACAGGAGGACAAAGGAAGGCGGAAACAACTAAGCTGTAGTGCTTTTCACTGTGCAACATTTTTATATTTGACTATTTATCCCTATTGTATAGTCTGTATTTATATATGTGTACATATACTATATTTATGCTTATGCTTCATACTCTCTCATTTCCCTTTATTTGGTATTCCATCTCTGCTGTGCTACTGGAAACTGAATTTCCCAAGGGATTAATAAAGTTTTATTTAATCTAATCTTATCTAAATTCTCCTCGGTTCCCTCCTAACCTGGATGGTTGAGATGGATAGGCTGGAGCCGTGTGCTGGATGTGTATTGGATGCTGTGGTTGGGGGTGTGGAGTAGTGACCAGGGTGTGTGGAGGAGGTGTGATGTGTCTGAGGTGGAACAGCAGCAGTGGGGGTGGGTGAGTCTGCAGCTGATGTTGAAGACTGCATTCTGGCTGAATCAAACCTGTTAAAGAAGTGATTCAGTTCATTTGCCCACCTCACATCCTAAGAGGCCTAAGGGTACATCTTTCGCCATGTTACAATGCTGTGATTGCAGCCAACTCCCTGTGAACGGTACTCATGGCCATTGATCAATGGTCTTTTGATCTCCAGTTAGTACAGAATGGTGCAGCATGTGCACGTAAATATGAGCATGTCTCTCCCATTTTCGCCTCGCTCCACTGGTTGCTTGTAAGTTTTCGGATTCATTTTAAAATTCTTTTATTTGCTTGTAGGGCCCTTTATTGTCTTGCCCCACCTTAGCTCTCTGAGCTGCTACAGCCTCATACACCCTCCTGTTCTCTCAGGTGAGGTGATCAGCTGCTCCTGAGTGGACCTAAAACTAAGTGCTCTGAGGGGACCGTGCCTTTGCTGCTGCAGCTCCTAAATTGTGGAACAATTTGCCTCTTCATATTAGACAGGCCTCTTCCCTGTCCATGTTTTATTCTTTTCTTAAAACCCTCCTCTTCTCCTTGGGCTTTGACAACATGTGAGACGTTGATTTTATTTTATACATTTTTATTCTATTTTATTATTTGATTGTATAGCTGTTGACCTTTATGTATTTTTAATTTATATTTGTAAATAATTTTTGTTCATTGTGGCTGTTTTTAAAAGTGCTTCTCTTGTTTTCCATGATTTGTTTCAGCTGTTCACCCTGCTGTTGTTGCTGTCCTTAATTATCTCATGCATCTATTAAAATCCTCAGTTTGCCTAGTACTTTCTCTTGTAGTGTAGTCTACTATTTGTTTTTAAACAACTCCTGTGTGTTTCTGGCTTGGATTACATTTTGGATCCTTTAGACTTTATGAATAGCTTTGTCATTTAAACTTCAGTTTGTTTACCCCAAGTTGTAATTTGGGTCCCCCACTCAGCACAAGCATTGACTGATAATGTGGTATGCACTGGATGATTAGCTGTTTTCCTACTACTTCAAACTTTTCTTTTCCCCATTCTGGCACAAGTTGATCTGGGTTTCATCTTCACCAAGAGTTCCTGAACTGCACAGGTTCTTTGAGGTATTTTCCATCCAAAAAAAACCTGCCATTGCTGTTCTGGAGTAACCAGTGGTTTCCACCTTGCTGTAAAGCCTCAGCATTTTTATTCATGTAGGCCTTACTTGGTTGCAAACTTTGATAATGATACAAAACTCCTTGAAAGGCACAAATGGAACCGGTTTAGGTTTTAAGATTACTGAAGGCACAGCGAGATCAGGGTCAGTGCATAGCAAGAAGCAATGTGGCCTGGCTGCCACCAAGGTAGCTGACAAGCTGACAGAGAACAGATGACAGATCTTAAGCACAGCCTCGCTGATTGCCATCAATGGTTAGCAGGTGAACAGAACAGGTGAGGAATCAAGGCTCCGCCCACAAGGCAGACAGAGGGAGGCAGCACAAAAAGACCAGATGGTCACCCAGATCAGGACAGTTTATTTGGTGATCTTTTATTTGTATCACTTATCATGGAATAAAAATTAAATTGGCCATAAAATAATTTTAGTCAATACCCTTTAAAAATCCAAAGTTGATTAACCTCACCTCTCTACTATTAAGCCCGCGTACTACAAAAGAGCTATACATAGGTACATACTATAAAAAGTATGAAGTAAAAAAAAAAAAAAAACAGTCTACTTTCCTATTAAACATTGTTTTTTATATGTTGAAAATCATTGTGAGTCAGTTAGAAATTACTACCTTCCATTACCTATGTGGAGCTTTTTAATAAAGGCTACTGGGAGAATTTTACTGTGCCTAGTGGCAGCTTGCATAAACCATGCTTTTGCTGGCAATTATTTGCTTATTAATTTTTAACCTTCCCCAATAGTTCAATAAATAAACAAAAGCACTTAATGAAAAAATTGATTCCATACCAAATAACTGTTAATAAATCATTCAAAGAATGCGTGTAGATTATAAATGCATCACCCCATTAAAAAGGCACAGCTGAATTCTGAACAAACTGCTCGGGGCCCCAAAGGCATCTGCTAATCAATATGTAGGACTGGAGTTTTGTGGTCCTTGAAGAAAACACAAACTTTGAGTCATACACTTTATGTAAACAATCATCATCTGTGACCCAAAAAGTTGAAAATAAAACACACGTGCTAAAATCAAAATTGTTTAGACTACCTTGCAGGGAAACGTGAATTGCTTAAAGTGTTAAAGTGTTAAAAGTGTAAACATGGAATTTGGTTTGGATTATAAAGGCCATTGTATAAACCTCCCTAAAACCATCCCTTCAGTCTCAGAGGCACTCAATGACTGAACAGAAGCCAAATGCAGTGGAGATGACTGCAATGTGTCCCCATTATGATAACACATGTTGAGATGCACTTTCATCATAAAGATGTTATCTGGTCTTTGAAGCACACATCATTATAAGTATGACAGTCTCCGGGGCTTCAAGCACACCATTTATCTGCTATAAATTACCGTGCCACTTCCACTGTTGGTGACGAGCCATTCTTCCATATCCTTCTAGAGCCTCTCTTGCTTTGACACTAATCAAGTTGTAGCTCTACTGTGATGGACGTTTGTTATTAGCTGTCATTATTGGATACAAATGGCTCCTAGCTGTATTATGTCATGTCCATGATAGCCTTCTAAGGTGTTTGACGATGAGGGCCTCGGTGAGGTGTCACCATGTCCCTCTCAATGGCCCAAAAGGTATCACATACTCACCACATCTGTTGCATATGACACATTATCAAATGTGACAAGAGTCTAGTTATCACTGGGCTGAATGTCCTCTCGGTATATTTGAAGGTTTCAGACACTTCTCATATTATGTTTCCTTTTTAGGACTATTACTTTGCTACCAGTAGTCTGAATGCCAGGCATATGCATTATGCATTTTAATATGAAAACATGCTGCTGGAGAGATTAGAAAAGGGCACTAGCTTGAAGCTCTGTTAAAAAGCAAATGCTTCTTCATGTGAATGGGTGCGATGGATGGTGTCTCCAGAAGGAATTATTTTGTGCCCTTGAAATGATTAACAAAAATGCAAGACAAAAACCTGTTACACCAAGTGGGTACCGTGGAAATGGATCAACATTTGTGGTATTTCGTAACCATCATTCGTGTTTTGTGGTGGACACTTTTGGGATACTCTACCTGGAGGTGGATGGTTTGTCAAGCTCCAGTTAACTGATACATTTGGGCAGGGGGTTAACAGCCTTCATGTTCTCCACTAGGTTATAGGGGGACATCCACCAACAGATGGCATTGAGTCCATGTTGAGCCAGCTATGTGACACCAGTGTAGCGGGAAAACTAACAGGCGGTGTAGCATTGTGGCTAGATGGGTAAGACACACGACAAAAACAGTTTAGCTAAATGGCAGGATGTGGTCCGCAGCACTCCATGTGATGATCAAGCTTTATTTCAACTGGCAGCCTCCTGCCCACCTCTCACATGATTAATGAGAGCAGAGCAGATGCTATGGATATGGAGCCGAGGGAGTAAAGCAGGGAATGGCACTCTTATCGGCACCCCACATGACGCCAGCTTTCATTTTTCCACCTCACGTTAGTCCTGTCTGGCTTTGTTTGTTGGTGTGTGCATGAATATCCTTGTATGTCTTTGGGTCTGTTGTCTTCCTGTGAATATTAGTCAGTAAGCCTGGGTAGGGGAACAACCACTGTGCTTTTTATCCTAACAATATGGTAAATAAAAAAATTAGAGAAAATAACTACAAGCACACTTGATCTAACAAAAGCATATATTTTTAATTTGTTTCCTATACCTTATTGCCTAACTTTTTTTTGTTGTAAAAATGACAGCTGTTACATTTCTGTGTCTAGGTAATCTCAGTAGAAAATAAAATAAATTGGCCATGCTAGGGAATGAAACTGTGAATTTATTAATAGTTTGTTTTGGGGGGATCTTTTGTCATTTCCAGCCGAAACAGGTGTGACCCAACACCCTCCTAATCTTTCAACTGCAGAGCGCTTAAAGCACTCGACTGCCTGAAATGGTTTCACCTCACAGGTTTCCCTTGTCAGGGTTCATTTGTAGAATTTCTTCCATGCTTAATGAGGTTGGGACCATCAGTTGTGTTGTGCAGAAGTCAGGTTGGTACACAACTGACAGCCCGATTTGACAACTGTTAGAAATCATGTTATGGCAAGAACCAATCAGCTAAGTAAAGACAAACGACAGTCCATCATTACTGTAAGAAGTGAAGGTCAGTCAAACTTTGAATGGGTCCTCAAGTGCAGTTGCAAAAACCGAGCGCTATGACGAAAGTGGCTCACATGAGGACAACCTCAGGAAAGGAAGACCAAGAGTCACCTCTGCTGCTGAGGATAAATTCATCTGAGTCACCAGCCTCAGAAATTGCAAATTAACAACAACTCAGATTAGAGCCATATGGCCTGGCCTCCACAGTCACCTGACCTAAACCCAATCGAGATGGTTTGAGATGAGATGGACCGCAGAGTGAAGGCGAAAGGGCCAACAAGTGCTCAGTATCTCCAGGAACTCCTTCAAGACTGTTAGAAAAACCATTTCACGTGACTACCTCATGAAGCTCATCAAGAGAATGTCAAGAGTGTGCAAAGTAGTAATCAAAGCAACGGGTGGCTATTTTGAGGACTCTGAAATAAAACATGTCTTGAGTTATTTCACAATTTTTTCCATATATTTGTTCATTCATAGTTTTGATGTCTTCAGTCAGATTCTACTAAATAAATAGTCATGAAAATAAAGAAAAAACATTAAATAAGGTGTGTCCAAACTTCTATTTTTTATTTTTTATTTTTGGTCATTTTTGTTAAGTATATGTGCATATGATGTAAAAAAACAAAACAAAAAAAAAAGCTATATTAAAGAAAGAAATTAATCCCTAAATCGACCAACAAGGGGAAATTACTTCTCTGGATTTTGACCCATTCACTCAATGAAGCAGTGGGCTGCCATCAAATCAGGTGCCCGGGGAGCAGTGTAGAGCCGATACCTTGCTCAGGGGTACCTGAGGGGAAAGCAGTTCAGTGGATTCGAACCCTCCCCCGACCTTTCAATCATGAGGCGAGCACTCTACCTACTGAGCTACCTCTCCTCCTCCATTTAGATATATATAGATACATAGCGATATATAGATATATCAAAATGTAGGAATGGAAATTGCGTTGATGCTCTAATATTCCAGTGTGCACATGGGATGTTTAAAATGAAAATTATTTTTGAGGCCCATACATTTTGTTTTTATGTTACAATGACAGGAATGCTTTTTGACTAACATGCTGGTGAAGCCTTTTTGCACCTGTCACTGAGTTATAAGTCACTCTAAATTACTGCCATTGAGGGCTTGCTCTTCTTATTGCCATTTCTTGCTCCAGGCTACTCCTTGCTTTTATTTTATGTATTATTATTTTTTTTTATCACTGGGCATAAATTAAGCCCTGGTTAAGTAGGAAGACAGGCTTGGCCCTGCGAAGCTGAGATGAGTGTCCTCCTAACCACTTGTGCAAATTTAGAACTCCTTGTCGAGCAAGGACGTCTGAAACAGGGAGCCATATATTAATGATATTCACTGAAAGCAAAACAACCATAACACTGAATGACAGAAAAACAAGCTCTCTGGCACATTTTAAAAACAGCAAACAAGTATTTTGCACCTGTGTTCAGTTATGTGGCTGCATTTTTTTTTCTCCAGTGGATTATTTATGATGAAGCTTAATTTGCATGTGGTTATTTTGGATAAGGATGTCTATAAATACTTCAGTGGCCTGGCAAATTAGGCTGTAAAACATCCAGCAGTGTCAATACTGTAAGAGAATACACACTGGTACACAACCAGCTCTTCTTCTTTCTTTTCTTTGGCCTAAGTTGTGAGCCCATACAGACTGATTGCATCCTTCCTGCCTTGATCCTATTTTCATGGCGGTATAGTCTAGCTGGCTGCTTGGAAAGGTCAGGTCTAAATTGAGAGCAGAGAATAGAGATCTTTCAAGGTTTAAGGATCAGATCTCAAAAGTCACTTTACCAACCTAAATGAAGGAGAGTGTGAAAGTTAGAGAGTTTTTCTCTCCTTAAAATTTGTATATGTAAGAGTTATTCTTGAAAGCTGATAATTGTGTTGAATCATGCTGTTCTGTTAATTCTTGTATTTTCTTTTTTTAAAAATCATGTTATTTTCTTGGTCTCATGATATGATATGCTTATGACCTTTTTCACTACCATACATGAGAGACTAGGTCATGTTTTTCAAGGTAACAGGCATTTTAACAAGGTTTTACCCTGGAGCACTGATATTAGATTATCTCTTCCACATTGCTTTACATTTCAGCGGTTGTTTTTCCATAAACAGAAGAAATATACCTCATATGTCCTTTACCTCAATTGCTTGGGAATGTATAAACCTACTCATATAATTAGCTTCATGAGTCACTGTTTGCATTAAAACATTTTTACAGCAATGCATTTAATGTATTCTCATGTTAACAAAGGCCTGTGGGAAAGAGCAGTGCAAAAAGGCAAGGGCACTTACTCTTTAGCTTCTATTTATGCTCATAGGTTTAATTGAATTTTCTGCGATAGCCCTGGCTTGCGGATATAAATTATGCCCCTCAATCGTTCAAGATAGCCCAAAGACGGCTCCTGCTACAGATGTATGAAAGAGCAGGCAGGGGCAAGAGAGGGCCAAGATTTATGTGTGCATGGAAAAACATGACCCTGGGTCTCTGCTGCCTGTCAGCAGAGCATCTTTTCCATTACCTTGAGGATTCATAAGCACTATATTTCAGGCAAGGGTCCTTTAATGAATTCAGGACAGACACAAAAATCCCAGCAATTCCAGTTCATTCCACTTTTAAAAAAAAAAATACTGCAATTTAAACTTGTTTGAAGAACAACACTAGAATAGGAATGGGGTTTGTGCATTCTCACAAGCAGGCTTGGATACAGCTGCCTTACATTGGGTCTTTCATCAAAAGACCCAATGTAAGTTGAATCATATCCTCCACTCATGTTTCCTGTAAGCCAAAAAGGGCGATTATCTATTCTCATTCATTCTATTCTCATTCATTCTGCATGTTCATTCAGACTGTTTTTGCTCCCAAAACAGGGCTGATGTTGTGAAGGGATGCATTTTAACATAAATACTCTTTTTTTCCCCTAAAACTACCCAAGTAGCTTTTTTTCTTTTTGCCTAGATCTTATCCAGTGAGTGGAAACAAAAGTAAGAACCAATTAAAAAACAAAGATTTGAAGTAATTGAAATAAGCACAAACCACAGTGTCAAATTGTCTCCAATTTAAAATGACTCTTTAAGAGGTGACAGTCACTTCCAGGGGTTAAAGTAAGATTTGTCAGGTAGGGGGAGGGAAAAATTCACTGTAGATTACTGATGCACAAGGGGAAAGGGAAATAACTTCCAAATTATACCATATTGTGAGTCCCAGTAGATGTTTCAATAAGCTGTAATCAGTTGACCTGAGCTGCTGCACGATTTGCGAATAACTGCTCTTTATGCTTTTATCCAGCCGCATTCTAAATTATCTAAGCAGCTCACGAACCTCTAAGCAGAAGTTACATGAGCTAACACCACCAGTACAAAGCAAGTATAAAGGTGCAATTTGGCAGACAATATTAAAAAACATTAGCTGAAATCTAAATGCATGACTTCTACTCTTGACATAATCTAACAGTGAACCATAAACACTAGAGGCTACTTTGCACCAGTGCTAACGCAGCTGATGATGACTTGTTTGACTGGCTTGGAGTTGGACATGGTTCATTACTATAAATTTTAGCCTGCAGTTATTGCCTAGTAAGTGCAGGCTGGTGGCAGTTCTGGAGGTTACTGCATTGCCTGCCTAACAGCAAGAAGGTCCTGAGATTAGCTCCACCATCTGGCCGGGGACTTTCTGTGTAGAGTTTGCATGTTCTCTTGTGTTTGCATGGGTTCTCTCTAAGTACACCAGCTTCCTTCCACACTGCAAAGACATGAAGCTTGTAGGGTTAGCTTAACTGGTGACTCTAATTTGCACACAGAGGTGAAAGTCTCTCAGTGTTAGCCCTGCTGGTGACCCTGCGTAGTGTGTTCTCAGATTTTGTCCTATGGTAGCTGGGATAGGTTCCAGCATCTCCGAGACCCTGATAAAGATAAGTATGAGACCATGGATGGACACTAAAATCCTCTAAGTGACTAATTCCATACAAATCCACTGGTTAATTAAAAACAATAAACTTTAAGATTCAAAGTTTATTTAATATTGATGAGAAATCATTATCTTTCAGAGGCATTTATTTTCTGCCCTGTCTTACATCTTTCTCCGTCTCTGAGAGTACAATTATCATTATTTTTCCTCTTTCTCTCTCTAGCCTTCCTGTCGTGTTTGGGTCAAATCTGATAAATTTACAAGTTGAAACACTCAGAAATATTGTGTTTTACATCTGATTGCCTCAAGGCCTTATGATATACTCCACACTATGCACTTGAACCCATTGAATGACCCACTGAATGACCAAATGAAAGACCCACTGAACGACCCACTCAACTGAATTTGGTGGTAAAAAATGTTTAATCTAAGAGCAGTTAAAACAGTCAATTTTGACCGGGAACACAAGTAAGGGGCGGGAGGTGAACATTACAAGAGGGCTAGTAAGTTTAGTATCTACATGTCCCTATGACGTGTGCATACTGGCTCAGCAACAGTTTGTGTTTTGTTACATTTTTTAATCTATTTTAGAAATAGCATTTACCTGGCACTTTGTGAGTGGCAGATATTGTCACTTCCCTTCTGCAGCGCTATCTGCATGCTAAAGAATAAAACCACAACTTTATCTGCATTTGTATGCATAAATAAATTACAGGGATGAATAGGAAAATTGGATGCATAGTGTACAAGCTGTATCACAAAATGGCAATTTTTGTAGTAGTAGTAGTAGACATTAACTCTAGTAGCAGACATTAACCCTAACAAAGCATTGACACCATTGTAAGGATAACAATGAAAGAGTCAGACAGAAGCAAATATAAAGAAATCCTGTTGGATGCCAATAAATTGTGTAATTAATGTTTTTCCATCTGCTACAATGTAGGAAATATTTTGTTGTGAAAGTAAGGACAAGGAGGTGGCTGAGAGACATATCACTCCTGGATCTATATCCGTATTCACTATTAGTGGTGAGTTGGCTTGCAGGGTTGAGACCTATGCCAAAAAGCAGTGTTGACCGTGCATCACCTTGGTGGTACCTTGTGCATTTGCATTAGAGTTAGTCTCCAGTGTTGTGTTCCGCATCTTATTGAGTTCCTGATGAATGTTACTGAAAAACTATTAGCCTTGTATAGTGCCAAGTACACAAGTATTGAGGTGTGGGCACTTAGGCTGTCTTGTAGACAAACCAAGTTAGCTTCTTCATCTGGATCATGTCAGGTCCTGGTGCTGTCGAGCTCTTCATTCCTGAGACTCATTGGATGTCTGTCTTTGTGATATTGACTGCACTGTGGTCTCCTTCTAGGTTCAATAGCCACTTCTCCCACTGTTGTTCAGTTGCAGCTCTAGTAGTACTTGCATTATTCCCTTGTATCTGAGAGAACATCCTGGATGGATCTTTGAAGAACAGGCTATTTATTCTATTGGTCTCTGTTTCTCTCTGTTCAGGCTTTTGGCCAGAGTTGTGAGCCTTTATTTCGAACTTTTTGGTGCCCAGTTATAGCACCCCTTTCTTTATCTATCTATAATATATAAATAAATAGGTAGATCTATATCTCTGTATAGCTTTGATTATCCATGGTCATATATATGTGGGTCTGTGTACCGCACACCGTATACATTCACTTCCACACATAACAGTGTGTGGACTCTAATCCTGTCTCAGTGTTCCTCAATAAAGTCTCCTCTGACAAACATGATGGAAAGCCACTCTGCTTCAGAGCAGGATACTCTGGAAATGACTTGAAGATAAAATATTGCTATCCCACCGAATGACTTGCCAATCCAAATTAAAAAAAGTTAGGAGAGGCCAGGTTTATGCTGCACTCTTCATTGGGGCTATATTTCACACTCAATTACCCACAAACTTACCTACCAACCGACTTCTTCCTTTCCAGTAAAGTACATGTGGCTCAATAACCTAATGATCTGATCTGATGTAAGGCCTTTCATCTCTGAATCATGATCCTTTAGATTACCATTAAATTTGAAAAAAAAAAAAAACCCCAAAAAACGTAATAGTAAATTTACCAATATTTCTACCATTACTATATTATAATTGGTAAGTGGTAAATTTTTAATAGTCTACAGTTGTAAACAACCACTTTTTGTGAGATTTGACAATAGGGCTTTAGACATAAAAGCTCCTACTCACATGGTACATGGTGCTTGTAAATGTCTTAAACATTTAATATACTGTATATTTGTTCTTTTCAATGCCAAAATACTGTTTGGAAGACTGTATCTAGATTATTTCACTTGGCATTGACTCCTAATCCAGGAGCGCATTTTTAGCAGTTGCTTCACCCTTTTTTCTTTCCTGTTTTTTCTATTTAGCCGAGGTCCTTGCTGTGCTAATAGTATTTGAAAGGCCATGGTGAACACACAACTATCCTGACATGACATTTGAGTTGCCAGGTTGGATTGAAAAAAATAGCATGTGTACAATCTAGCAGTCGCAGGTATGCATACTTAAACTGCCTATGTCAAGAGCATGAAGGATCCACACTGAATATAAAACAAAAGCTTTACATATATAGTGGCTTAACAGAAGTCCAAAAGAAATATAAAAAATGTCCAAACAAAAGTATCCAAATAACACGGAGACACACAAAATATAAAGAGCAAAGCAGGATAGGAAATACTGAAGGCAATATAACTGAAACTACTGGAAGACAGGATTATTTGTACAGCAAGGTTTGCTTGGGAGTGAGAAATGGATAAAGACAATCAAGACAATCACAGAAGACAAAGTGAAATTAACACAAGCCATGAAAGAAAAACAATATTCAAAGTAAAACAGGAAATAACCAAAAAAAACTAAACTCAGAGACAAGAAGACATAACCTACACATGATAAAAGACTCAATTCATTATTAACTAACTAAACAAGACAATGAACAAAACACCAGACTGCAATCATGAAACTCATCATTGCAATAATGATAAAGGAAAAATAAGAATAACTGCTGTAACAACAAATAAATCTCACAGTCTTGTAGAATCAAGAAATAAAAACAATTAATCCACAAATACAACAAAACTTTAAACACTGGAATAACAGCAAAACCCAAACAGAAACCAAAAATCCAATATATTATTAAGAATTTAAACCCCCAGATAATGCTTTTGAATTAAGACAGCCTACAGTCCTCTGACAGTTAAAAAAAATCAACAACAGCAAGGTTTGACATCTGGACATATATACTGCCTAACATCCAACACTGACATTTACCCAGCAGGCTATATTTTAAAGCAGCTGATACAATAAGATCTATCCAGTTTAAGAACCAGCTTCACTATAAAACAGTAAGTGGTGGTCAGACGACGAATAAGCTTTATAATTTAGTAAACTGATCTGATTTAATGTCTTTGATCTGTGATTATTCTATGGAAATTCTAGAGGGGATGGTGGATTTTATCATTTGACAATATTTACAGTCTAAACCATATATAGCATATTACTTTTTCTTTTCTTTCTTTTTTTTAAATGAAGCAACATTATCCTAAACATGTTGTGATGTTCAGTTAACTAAGTCAAAGCAATGCTAAATAGGATGGTATCTTGAGTCTACATGCTGGTTGTGATGGTGCTTGAGCAGATGAAGATACCAATGAGGCTGTCAAGTGGTGGGTCACATCAGTCTAAATGGAGAAAGAGAGAAAAGCACTGCGTTCTAAAAAGCAGTGAATAGAGAATCAGGCAAAAAGAATATTAGATCAGAGAAACGATGATAACATTCAGTTGAATAGCAGTGGAAAATAGAAGTGGTGAAAAGAACAGAGCAGCAGGAATGGCGTAAAACACCCTACAGGTAGACAAAAACAGCATAGATCTTTCTTAATGACCATTGCAAATATATATATATATATATATATATATATATATATATATATATATATATATATAGTTTTTTTTAAGTGCTCCAAAATGCCATTTACTTGTTCACAAAAGGCCCAATCGCATAGCTGTTTTTACAAACCTCTGCTGCAGCTTTCCAGCTGCCAGCCACAGGTATATAACAACAACAGCTTAGTTCTCCACACCCTGAACTCTCTGCTAAGTTCAGCTGCTGTTACACTGCTGGTCTGTACAGTCAGCAATTTTTAATATTTGGTCACACACTCAACACTGTGACCACTGTTCCAACTCAAAATCTCAGGAGTAATTAACTATGTTTTGTCTAACTCCAGTTCCCCATATATTTATTTATCTATTACAGCTAGTTAGCTCTGGCTAACGTTATAACAGCCTTCATGTCAAAATGGCTGTAAACAATTATTGTGTATACTTTTATTTTCTTTTTATCCCACACATTCTACAATTTGGCATTTAATAAGTCAGTTTTAGGAAAAGTCACCATTAAAACAAGCCAGTTTGTGACATTCGTCCCTCCCAGGTATTTAACCATTGACTGTAAGTGGTATTATTGAAAGTGGAAACATTTAGGAACCAGAGAAACTCAGCCATGAAATAATGAACAGAAAATGGTGCATAACTGTAGCATTCAGAGTGCACTGTCCTGCTGAAAGGGACCATCCTGTTTCCATGAAAGGTGTACATGTTTGCAACTGTGCTTAGGTAGGTAATATGAGTCAAAGCAACATCCACATGGATGGCAGGACCCAAGGTTGCCAAAGCATCACACTGCCTCCACTGGTTTGCCTTCTTTCCATAGTGCATCCTGGTGCCAGGTGTTCCCCAGGTAAGCAATACACATGAAAGAAGATGCTCTGATCTGGTCATCTTGCCATCACACATGTCAAACTCATTCAAATGTGCAAGCTTTCTAATTTTTCTGCTTTTAACACATCAACTGTTACGTTCCCCTAAAAAGGTCCAGGATTACAAAGGAGACAGGGAGGCAAAATGGTTAAAGTGCTTTATTAATGTTTCTATTAATAACTCAACTAAAAGAGACAGACAAACTGCTATCACCTTTTAAAGAAGGAAAACAACAAAAACCCAGGTGTTGGTCAATAAACTGAAAAGTAAGTCAAAAAGGGTTAATCTGCAAAACATACTCGTCTCCACAGAGCAGGAGCAATCAACAACTATACGTACACACAGTTCACTAGCTGCAACCCAACAAGGCTCTCTAGCAGTGGAGCTCACCTTTCTCTGGCCTTAAGTATTCTTAATTGCTAATGGGAGTCATCTGTACCAAAAAAGGTGGCATCTAAGGCAGGAGATATGGCAAGATCAATTTCAAAGGAGGCCCTGCTAGGGTTGTAACACAACTTTGAGGACAAAACATTCACTTGTTCCCTGATATAGTTCACCTACTAACAGGTGCCACGATGAAGCGATAATCAGTGTAATTCACTTTACCAATCAGTGGTCATAATGTGAGCCTCTATATTTCTCATATGTTTCTTGGAGTGTTGTGAGAAACTGAAACTAGTTCTAATTAGTTAAAGACAGGAGTGTTGCGCTACATGTATTTGCACTGGTCTGGTGGCTTATTTCTTATATTATAATAAATGTTGAAGGCTTCTGGATGTAACTCAGCTCTACAATGAAAAAAGAAAATTCAGGAGAAAAATGCCAGAAAGCGGATTTACCTCAGCAGCAGGAAACATAAAGAAATGGGTCATTCAGCTAGGGTTGGAGGTCAGTCAGAACCATATCTACATGAAATATAAAATGGACCACTGAGCCATCTTACCCTGTCGACCACATTTAAAGCTGCATTGATGAGGTTTAATGGTGTTTTATTGTATGAATTGGGCCTGTGAGGCCATGCAGGGGTAGAGGAAGGAGAGCTATGACTTTTCACTGATGTTTTATATCCAATTATCTTCATGCTGAGTGGAGGGAGGAATGGCAAACATGAGCTAAATGGTGCATTTCATATGTGGTCAAACCCACTTCTAACCTCAGGCTGAGACTGCGTTGGGTTGTTACTTTCTTACACACAAGGACAGAAAGAAGACTGCAGTAGTTTTAGTCTGTAGGAAATCCCGTATGTATTTTAAAGGTTTTTCAGACAAATGCTTCCACACTTATAAATCACGAGCGTCTATTTTCTCTCTCTCTCTTTTTTTTTTTTTGGTACACTCTGTCTGATGCCCACAGATATTTTTCTTAACCGCTGAATTTTATCCGAATGGTTTAAAATGGCTTTACTCAAACAAGCCCGTAGTATTTCAAGCATGAAGTACAATATGTGTTGTGCAGAAGGGACTGAAAATGATTTAAGTTCCCATGAAAAAAAAAGAAATCTTGGTTGTATTTCACATCTGTGTTGCAGCAGAATTAGCAGAGTTCCCATGACATAATAGCTGGTTTATGGCTACCTCTTTCCCGTCAGTGATAATCAAGGTCACATCTGCATGTTTGACAACCGCTCAACCATTAGTGTGTTCGATCTGTCTTCTGTTCACTTCAGCGCAGGGCTTATGACATAGACAGAAAAATGTATGTGCAAACAACAATAATGTGATTCAAGCACGTAGAGAATATAAGTATGATATTATGTCTTGACAAAAAGCTATTTAAGTAGCAGCAGAAAAAAATATTTTCGAAAAGAAATAACGAGCAAATAAACAGAGACTAGACGGAATGATACCATTAGAGAAGAGAAAAATACTCGCAGATAGATGAAATGAATATAAGCAAAATAAGCTGTCTCAAGGCTATCACGGCCATATTCCCAACATGAAAAGTTAATAGCTATGAATTTTTCCTCCGTTTAATTTCTCAATACTTTTCAGTTTAATAAAACACAAGGAACAGCAGTGGGATGGAAGAAAAATACATTTCCACTTAGAAAAGGCAATAACCTGAGAAAATAACCGTTTTCAATTAAAGCTGGGGTTCTGAAGAAACAAAGGATTTATGATGGTGTTCTCATCAATTGTTTCAAGCATGACAATTATCTGCCAAACACTTGAGACTGCATTCAACTATTGCAAATCACACTTAATTGCTTTGCATTGTATGTGTACAAACATTGTAATCTGTGAATTACAGGTGTCAAGATTTTGTTTCAATTTATTTCAAAGCTTTATTTAAAGAACCACAAATAATGAGTTATATATGGATGTATAAATATTAGAAAATGAGCTGCCGAATATTTATTTTTTTAACATTATGTGCAAAATTAAGACTAAGTACCAAAGTGTTAGAATAAAGTACAAAGACGTCAACTATATTAACAGCCGCAGGCGGTTTTAACTAAAGGAAGACGCGCCTGTGGATTTTTCACTATACTCTGATGGGATACATACCTGTTTACTTAAGGCGTCAGCACTCTGCTCACACTTTTCCCATTATGTTTGCTTTCACAACACTTTCTTTTTTGTCATATACCGCTGCGACTGTCTCTACTTTCTCTTTTATCCGTATACAAACAAAAAAGGTTTACCTCTACCCAAGAACTATGTATAGATCCCCCCTGAGGGGAATTTATTACCATAACTTCCCACTGCCTGCTAGGCTTAATTTAGGGCGTCCTTTAGGGGAATGACAAGATCAGAGACTATATTGGTGCATATGTTTGCTATCACAGAGTTAAATCCTCTCTATGATGACTCTCTTGTAAGGAATTTATAGCTCAGTAGGTGATTGACTTAAAGTCTGCTGAAAAAAAAATCAAAGAGAAAAAAAAACGTCATAATTGCATTACAAGCTAACTATAGTTCATGTGTCTGTTTAAATACCATTTTGTTGTTTAAGGAACAATGCTCAGTTGTTCTCATTAAAAAAAAAACATATCTCATTAAATTATTTTTACTCACAGAAGTTTTCCATGGTCTCTTTAAAGGTTTTTTCAGCCACAGTATTTAATGTTCTACGACAAATTCCATCCAGCCATCCATCTTCTGCCGCTTATCCGGGGCCGGGTCGCACTCACAATGCACCCGACCCCTATGGCGCCTCCTGCTGGTGGTGGGCCTGCAGGAAGATGGGCCCATGTCCCTTTTTCGGGCAGTGCCCGGCCGGGCCCCATGGACTAAGGCCCGGCCACCAGACGCTCGTCCTCGGGCACCCTCCCCGGGCCTGGCTCCAGGGCGGGACCCAGTAACCCTATCCCGGGCAGGGTAAACTGTTCCCTTGCTGGCTCTCTCATAGGGGTCTTTTGGATCGCTCTTTGTCTGGTCCCTCACCCAGGACCAATTTGCCATACCCTACCAGGGGGCAAATAGCTCCCCGACAACATAGCCCCTGGGATCCCTGGGATCCCTGGGACACACAAACCCCTCCACCACAATAAGGTAGCGATCCACGGAGGGGTCTACGACAAATTGTCAAAAATAAACAAACAAACACACAAAAACATGGTAGGTGTGGTAGATTAAATGATTTGAGTAACTAAGTTGAGCAGCCACTAACTAGAGTTAATAGCTGAGAAAAAGGAAGCACGTTCACTACAAACAAGTTATTCTGGTTAATTATTGCTGTCACTGAAATACTGTTTCACTTAAGCCTATCAGCTAGCATCGGCCAATATGGCGTGCAGAAAAAAGGGCTAGTCTTTCTTCATTTACATGTTTAACCTCACATGTTTTTTCTTCTTCTTCTTCTTGATTTTGCAAGAGCATTTTAGATCCCCGTAAATGGCTGGTTTTAGAAGTGCGAGGAATTCGAAGACAATATGAGTACCTGTGCCCAATAATAACTGGCATGGTGTATCAAGGGACTCTAGTGGCTGCATGGGCTTGTGATCTGATGAGATGGACTGCTTGTCATGTTTCTGCCAGATATTGAAAGATATTGCCTGCTTGGGTAATAGAGCAACTGAACGGACAGAAGACAAAAAAAAAGGAAGTGAAACGCAAACGCCTCATCACGTCTTACTGCCACACACAGTCCTGATTATATCAAGTTGCACAGGGACACGTAGTTTACCAAGGCTTAAACTTTTAGAGAGACAAATGATGCTAATCAAAATCATAACAACGATCATAAATACTCCATAAAGAATTAAGTTGGCAAAGTAGTTTTTGTCTAATTACTTTTGACCTTGTTACTATATGGCAACACTTTATATTGCAATTCTTTTATAGCATTGTAGGAGTGGATTAATGGTCAGCAGCTTAACGTTCTATTCCATCTTTATTATTTGATAATCAGTATTGTTTTACTCTCCAAATAGTGTCATTGTTTTATCAGTGTATAAGTATTTACATGCTTTTCATTTAATTAGAGTAACGTGTAATCAAACTTGTTACCTTGTATTATGTTTTTTTTAATATATATAAGCAGTTAAAAAGAGAAATGTGCATTATATTGATCTGTACATGAAAGATAAAAAAAAATTGAATCTGGAAATTTATTGTATTTTTTTTATCTTTTAGATAAATATGCACTTCCAAGAATGAAGTGCCTGAAAATAGTTTCCTTTGTTCTTTCATCATTTATTGATGTATAGACATCAATGAATTCCCATCTATTGATCTTTTTTTCCATCCAAAATTTTAAATTAAGATGTGTTGGAAAGTTTTAATCACTTTTATGGGAGATTTTATAAGCGGAGAGTAAGAAATGAAACTTGTGCTTTTGTATTTAATTAAAATTAATTTTCTTCTTGTCACCTGTAAACCGCTGACACACACACACACACACACACACACACACAATCACATCACTTCAGAGAACACAGGCCAAATACGTAGATAAAATAAGCCCATACACTTAGATAAATAAGCATGCACCCTAAAATTATTCATGTAGTCTTGACACAAAATAAATGATTTACTGAGCCTTTTGCATTGATGCATTTACAGATGATGAATACTTTAGGAAGGAATTCAGTTTCTTAATGAAATGCAGCTTATTGAGTATATTCAAATTGTTTTTTGTTTAATTGTTTCCTGAAATTGTTCTTCTTGGTTTATCATTGATCATCATGTAATGAACTGTGCCGTCTAGTCAAGTCACTCTGTCTAATTATTTATTAAAACTCGACGGAATTTTCACAACAACCCTAAGCAGCATATGCTGCCGCAGAGACGGGGACAAACATGTTCGTTATTGGCGACTAAAAGGAATTATTATTGTGACTGGATCTGAATAATGAACATTTAATTTGCATAAGTACCTCAGAGACTTCAGTCATCTATCTAAAACACAGTGTTAAAGTCACAATACATGAAACACAATGATAACTGAGAGTACACCTTTTAATAAACATTTAAAAATTCAATTCAAGTATTTGCATATATAGGAAAAGTTTTACATTTACAAATAATTAAAATGTAAGGTTTCTTAAAACTTTCGATAATGTAGATGGAACTGTGGTGTACCTCCTGACATTTATAAATACAACCTGCACCTTTAAGACATTTTAAGTCCTCACGTAGCTTGTTCTATTTAAGTTAAAGTATTCAGGACAATGATCTTTATCAAACCTGTTAAACCTGAAGACACGCCCTTCTTGTTCATTTCACTGAGGCAGACAATGCCAGCGACTCAGCTTTTCATAAGAGGGTGTAAGTGTCTCTAAAGGTGCCCATCCTCAGCAGTCCTTTAAGGAAAGTCTACTCTACAAAGAGAGATTCAAACCGACAGCGAGGTGACTCTGAAAGCAAAGGGTAAGACCATTACTCTTTTTCTCTACTCTTAATGGCCTCCTCTCACTTCCTTTCCAAGTTGCTTTCATGGGTGAGGAGGGTGATGGAATTTCATTACTTATGACTGAAATCCAAAGGAGTTTTGAAAGCCGGGTGAGATGGAAAGGTGCATTCAAAATGCCAGTATACCCTCCAGATGCCAGCAATCTAATTTACTGTCAGTGTTAATAAATGGGTAGCCACTGGATGGCACAGATAAGTTGTTACTTCACCATCAGGGTTATCACTTAATATCTGATAATGTCTTTGGGGAGCAATTGTATCCGACAGTTGAAACAGGGGGCCTCAACTCCTGGCAGGAGAGATGATCATCAGTGTGGAAAGATTGTTAATCTGTCAAATCAATGTGACTTCACTCAATAAAGTGTTCATAAAGGGACTTAAGTTTAGACTGTAGTGTTAATGATTCACATTTGTGAAAGATGATCTCTCTTTAATGAAATGGGACACTTCTGTGCATAATACGTTCAGCTCTTTATTGTTTACTGACTAGACATGTATAAGCTTATCCTAGGACATATATCATTACACCGATTCAGGCAGTGTCCTGTCTGTAGAAATTGATGTCACATTTTCACTGAACCAAAATGTTTCTTTGTACGTTACTGGATTTTCTTTTAGAGTATATAATGTTTTTACAATTCTAAGGAAGCAGCAGTATTATCTGCATAATTGAAAACGTTCCTGCAAAACAATGTAAGATGCAGATGATAAAGAAACGAAACCCTGCACTGGCAAAGAAACAAATCTGAGCCGTGGCACACGCTGAAGCAGTGAAGTCTTAACAAACACGACAAAGCGTCATAACAGCATTGTGACGCTGGACGCTGGATGTTGTTATTGTAAACAAAGCTTGTATTGTAAAGCCTGAGAGCGTGGGAGTCGGCACATAATGTGGCCCATATAATTCCCCGTGGAAATACTGCTATAATGAAGCTGCACACACAGCGTATTACATTTCTGCCATTTTCTTCACAGATCTGAACCGTCAGCTTGCAAACCATTGTATTAAGCTCAACTTTTATCAAAACAAACAAGCACAATGGGAAAAGGTGAAAGTGAAGTGTGGGATGAAAACCCTGACGATGTGAAGCAAACTCAACCAAAAAGACACCCACCCACAGAGAATAAAAGCCCACAGAGGTCAGGGAGTAGCTGTCCCGTGTGCTGCTTGAAGACAAGGAACTGCCTGATGAGCCCGGAGTGCGGCAGGGCACTTCAGATCTCCAGTGTTGTTGCCATGTGTGGAATGTGTCTCCGCATGTTTGTGTGTAAGTCCAAACTTCAGAAACAGCAAGCAGCTCTGATGCAGCATATAACCGGTTGGGTATGATCATTGGGTGCGCTGATGCTTGAATGGGAAAATAATTTCCTGCTTAGATGAGTATAATCATTCCAAACGCAAATATATAACCCTGACATTTAGAGGGTGAATACATTTCATTTGTCTTTTTCTAGACATTGCAATTGAAATACAAGCCAAGTGGAAAAAAAATCGACAGAAAACAAAAATAATATTGATGGAAAATTGTCTTCTTTTTCCTAATTTTTCAATATTATTTTCTTTCTTTCTTTTTTTATTTTTAAATTGCAGAGATGAACCTCGGACGGCGAAACCAACTTTTCTGGAATATATTATCATCATTATTATTATTATTAAACATCCTCCAGCACTTTGCATGAAAATCATGCCATCACTCAAAGAAGATAAAATGAAGCAACATATGAGAATGTATGTAAATAAGACCAATACTAATTATTAGTAATGAATCAGTGGAAACACTGAGCTAACTTTTTTGTAAAAAGTTTAACACTGAAGCTTCTCACAATAAAACCATGTTTGTTTAATCAGAATGTTACAGTATTTGGTCAAACCAGTTGCTGTATATTTATTTTTGAAAAAAACGTATTCATGTAAAAATGTTATAGTAACCTGTGACACATCTAAGTAGTGTCTTATGTAAGTTTCTGCTAACAAAAAATACAAAATGAAGCTTTTAGTAACATCACTGTAATAACTACACAAGTGTGTTACATGTACCAATGCTAATAATAAAAGCCTTAATTATTTAAATACTTTATACTGTCAACACCCTCACTTGAAGCCTCTTGGTAAATAACATAATGACAAAAGACTTTCATGGCATGTTATGGAATAGCAGCTGAAGATTTCATGACAATAACATTGGCAATTAGATGTTAGAGAGTTTTATAAATAGTTATTTTACAAAACTATAACTCAAAAAAAAATCCAGCACTTTTTAGGAAGTGCTGAATTTTCTGAGCTTAGAAAGTGCATGGAGGGACTAGCTGGTTGCACAAAACTACTACTTCTTTTTATAACAAGATTTCAGGCTCACCTGATCACTGCAAGGTTTAGTTGACCTTGTTGCGAAAGACCTAGTGGGAGATTCTGTGACACGGTTAAAAATAAAAATTGGATGCCATTAAAACAAAAAGAGAATGACCTTCCTTGTCAAATAGGGCAAGTGAACCCCCCCGACCGCCCCATTTGCTCTCTGTTGCTTTACTTTTGACTAAACTGCTCATGTACCTGTGTGTGCAGGTTTGATAGGGTTAAATTACTTGCTGTGGCTTATTTGGGTTGAAATGTTGGTTGCAGCTACATACAGTGGGTTTTAGAAATATACAAAGCAGCTTAGCTACATTGCAGGCCCATTGTTCTTACTGAAACAAGCTGTTCAGCATAATTATAAAGATTTGGGGAATATAGTTCTCCTCAGTGTTGCCTTTTATAGATGGAACATCTTTCTTTTATCATCAGGCAAATTAAAAAAAAATCCAAATTCATTGTGGATTGTTGACAAAAGACTCCTCTTTGATGTAGAATTAAAAAAAATATATATTTTTTGAATAAACGGCTGGGCTACAATTGGAAGATATACGGTAGTAGAGTAGGCTATGTGGCTGGCCTACATATTAGCAATAGCAGAGGGTAAAAGATGTTGAGCCTTATACTGAAATGCATGGTAGTGAGAAGGGTTGGTAATGGAAGCAGAGGCCAATCTGCTTTTGTTTCTTTTTAAATTGAGAATACAGTATACAAAAAATTTATAAACAATAGTGTGTTAATAATTTTTCCAGAATATAAAATAAAGTCGTAGGAGTATTTCTGTTGCTAATCTACAATCACTGAGTAATGATCATCATTTTGTTTCCATGATGTGGTTAAAGTGCAAAAAAAAAAAAGACTTTTGTTTTGCATATTACTATTATTCTCATACAACAAAATATTTGAAAAAACAAAACAATTTATATTCACACAGGTATTATATCAAAATTAGAAAAATGTGCTAAAATTAATACAAAAATTAAAGTCGAGCTTACAATCAGAAAAGTGAAGGCAGTCAAATTCAGTAAACCAAAGTCAAAGGCTAAGTCAGCAGGCAGATGGTGCACCTGAAAACCAGCAGAAGAACAAGAGCAAACAAGAAATGGAAAAGCAAGTGGGGAACACAAATTATCTGGCTGCATATCAAGACAGCAAGAGTTCACCAACAGGCTAAGAGGTAGCAGCTGGGTAAGCACTTACTGTATCTAGTAGATCAGGTGGTTGGCAAATCACTCTATTTTTTGAGTACTGGACAAATGAGCAATGTGCAATCTGCTGTGACAGAAATGGGTATGCATTTTTATTAGTTTTTTAAAGTTTGATTGTGATTTAAGGGAAATGAAATGAGCCCAAAAAGAAGACAAAATGTTACCTTTATTATCAGGAATCATGACCAACAAGACATAAACACATTCTGCACCTGTCAGTCATTTCAGTGAGCTGGCAGATTCCAAATGCGTCACATGTACATTATAGCAATGCTAATCAATAAAAAGGCAGAACATATTTTGTTATGCATGATAAAATGTGTGTGTATATATATCTTTATGTATGTATCTAGTATTCAGCCTTTATGGGTAATCTCTGCTTTTCCTTTCCAGTTGAACGCTGAGTCAGACTGAAACATATAGAGTAATAATGGATAAGCCACCAGGAAAGTAACCGTGAAAATATAAAAACAAAAAGATATTTTGTCATTATGTGTGTGACATTAGTGGGTGGTTTTTTAGACTGTCACTGTCATTGCTCCAAAGAGCTCATCCCTGTAGCAGTGTTATTTCAAACACCACAGTTGATTGAACCTGACTATGAACTCCACAACCCTGGATGAAACCCACTAAGATCAGCTCATACTTCCCAAGTTATGCCTCACATGGAAGCTTGAATACTGACAATAAATCCTCTTTCTTTCTGCTTTGTATGAAGTGTCAGTGAGCACTTAATATCTTTTATGAACAGAGACACTACAGAGAACCCACAGTATTCATATTTGGCAACTTGCAACCAATTTAGGAAAAGGTCTTTGAGCACCACTGACTACTAGAAATAGTCTACAGATCCTCTAGCCTCCTCTTTTTTATTATTATTATTATATCACCATTTTTTACTGTAGTTCTTTTGCCACTTTATCTTTTTACTCCGCAACAAATTCTTGCATCCTCCTTTTGCCGCGTCTTGTCTGTGCCGAGTGCCACTGTGTCAGTGTAGGCATCACAATACAGGGGTGACATTTCAAGCCGACAGATTAGGGCCGCTCTCCAATTAATTTTGCTTTCCTTTGCCTGTTAAATACACAATCAAGCAAAGGCAAAATGTCAGTGAAACAAACGAGGTGCCGCCATGTGGCTGACAATTACCGCCAAGCACCTCAGAAATGCCAATATGTTAAAGTGGGAGCAGTGTGTGAGATGAATGGGGACAAACGGCAATCTTTGAGATGCCTTGTTGTTCCAACATCACTAAAACAGGCATGTCAGCGCTGCCAATGTTATCTGATCTAGTGACAGACAACATGTAGACACAAAGGTCAAATATTCATCAAAGTTTTTATCAGATTATATGCTAAATAGCCACTAATATCTTTATTAATCCACATTATTTGTAGAATTAAAGCAAGTAGTGCTGGTTGAAGAGAGGTAACTTTATGTATGGCGATTCAGAAAACAAAAATAAAATAGCTGAATACTAAATCCAAATTGTTATGAAAGTTATGTGTCAGGGGCCGGGTCTGTGACCCAGTAGTTTGAGTTTATTTTGTATTTTTGATTCCTTATGTTGAACTGAAAAATGTTAAGTTCTTGTGGTGTTATTCTTATTTAAGGTTTCGTTGAAGTTTAGCCTTGTTGTGTTATCGCCTAGGTCTCCGTGGTTGTGAGTCTTTTCCAGTCTTCTGTGTTAGTCTGCCATATGTTTCTTGTCTGCTTGTTCATGTTGCCAAGCTTGTGTTATCATGTCTACGTCTCTCCATGTTTCCTGTTTTATTTTGAAAGTCTGTGTGCTATGTCAGTGTATTCTGCTTTGCTTCCTTTGTCTCTTATGTCAGATTAGCTCCAGCTGTGTCTGTCCAGGTGTTTCCACTTCCCTCATTACCCTTCAGAGTATTTAAGTCCTCGGTCTCCTTCTGTTCTTTGTTGGGTCGTCTGTTTACCTTGGCTGTGTCTCAATATGCGTACTTGTGTGTACTTGTGTTCTCGCGGACTCGTTATACGTCATCAGTCGGAGACAAGTACTGTCCCAATTCAAAGTACGCATCACGCCGAGAACGCGAAAAGTTCCCGGATGTGGTCTCGCTCCGCCCGTTTTATCGAGTATGCATCGGTGGTGACTTGTGTGGACTTGGTGGAGTCAAATAACCCGTCATGCATTTCGCGAGACCAGCCCGGTCTCGTTCACCTGACTTGTGACATCATCGAGTACGCTGGTGTTCCAATTGCACAAATTGTGGGTCCGTACTCGCATTCTCGGCAAGACTGAACTTGCCGAGAACGCGAGTCCGGACTCGCATACTTGCAATTGAGAAACAGCCCTTGTGTCAAGCCACGTCATGGCTCAGAGTCATGGCAACTGTTGAGGTTCATGCTCTGTTATTGTTATTATTGTTATTATTATTGTTGTTGTTGGGAGCTAGGCAGCACAGTGCAGTCGGATGTTCCTTGCTAATCAATCAGTCAGTCAGTGATAATGGTTGTTTATTACTGCCTAATTCTTTAGTCTAATTCATCATTTTTGAAAGTGGCATGAACAAAAACTCAGCATTTAAAAAATTAGTCCAGGCTTTCTAAGATGACTTCATGCAGCTTCTTCAGAAAGCTGCCTGTATCTACCCTCTCAGACAGGTGTACAACTTAGAAACTGCAATATTACTTGAATATTAGATTGACTAGTTTATATTTTGAACAAAAGCGTATAAACCCTTCAGTACAATATTTTTTTTTTAATATAATATTGCCCAATATGTTTTGGTTACACTTATTCCCTCAATACTGTAGGTCAGATACTCACCACTGTTTTACAGGCAAACACAGACATAGAAATCCTGACTGATATACACATCGGTATGCCTTGCCAATTTGTTAAAAATAAATTCAGAATAGGTATAAAAGACGGGGAAAAATACATTGTTTTTGGGAGCATAGCACTGTAATGCTGTCCACAGATGACCCTTTGTGGAGGAGAGTGGACTATGCTGAAGGAGAATCAAATCTACTACAATGAGAGCCAACCCACATTGGGGCTGCTCAGGATTTCAAGCTGTTCCTGTTGGATAGTGATTCATTATGAGCACACCAAGTCCATCTGTTGATTCTGCTCTAAGCCATGGATGTCTCTCTGCTACATATCTCATAGGGCTAAATGTGCCAAACCTGGGTGAAACGCACCCACCTGTCTCCTCCCACCCAAGAGAGGAATGGTGGAAAACCAGTCTTGTGTACTGCTAGAGGGCTACATTGTGTTTGTCAGGTTGAGGAAACAGAAATGCTCCTCGCTTTTCCAAGTCAGTTTAATCACCACCTTTTGCCAAAATGCACAGCAGGCCCAGCCTTTGATTGACTTGGCCCACAGTCAGCTAAATGCAATTGGTTGCATAAATGCTAAATCGATGGGTCCTTACACCAATAGAATGACACCAGCGTTACATGATAGTAGAGGTAAGGTTCGTCACAGCTTATGGTCATGGATAGACGCCAAGGTTCTGAAATGATTCAGAAATGCAAAATCTACAGCCTACATTAACGTGTTTTCACAGACAAGAAATACCAGCTCACTTGGCACTTACCGACAAAATCCATATCTCACCGAATGAATACTGATTATATTATATTACAAAAGATCTTCAGATGATTAGACAAACCTCTTAGACCCACTGAGAGATGTCTGGTCACCTAATTCATCCACAGAGTAACAATTCATATATTCTCAGAGACCTTGAATAATAAGACTGGGCATTTTGTTTTTTACCCTGAACTTTTTTTCCTCTTCTTTTACTGACACCAAGAAGATGAAAGGGGAAAAAGTGATAAAAATGTTTGACTACGCACTGTTTGTGTGTGTTGCACTACTGTTTGTGTATGTTGTAGAAAGAGGGGGAGATGAGAGAGACCAGGACAGGGAAAGAGAATGAGACAGAGAAAGAGATGAGATTTGTGATCTCATCTGTTCACCCGGGGCCTCTCTCCAGAGCAGCCTTTTACCGTCGTCAATCATCTCCATGGAGACATCTTAAAACTCTGATGGATGGGAGGCTTTGATGCATTTCAAACATGGATGTGATACACGTTGGAGAGAATGTGGATGGAAGCCACTCACCTTGCGTTGGGCTTGATTACACCACCAAGGAATAGGAAGAGTTGGGGCCTCTAGTTAAAGTGCAGTAGTGTTACAGGTCACTGACAACAATAACAACTGCCAAGAATATACATTAGTGTTTTATTCCTTACATATACACATATACAGGTAGAAATCTGCCAGTTTGGATGTGTAGTTTTGCATTTTGCTGACTCCTGGATTACACATAAATTACAGCATGTGTCTGGGCAGTGATCACATTACATGACGTTGTCTATAATAGAGTACCGTATATCTTCCATTAGTAGCATGTCTCTTTTAAACGCTGATTTCTAATAAACGCTGGTTTGAAAACATGTCACGACAAATAGACGCCGGTCTCCAATAGTAGCCGGGCGACCTTTGACCCGGAAGTCCCTCCGAGCTGTCGTCTTGTTCTTCTTTTTAAATTTTATTGGCGGTTGGCAAACAACTGAATGGTGCATTACCGCCACCAACTGGTATGGAGTGTGACTGGAACATCGCTCAAAAAAAAAACCCTCCGTGCTGTAGTCGGGCCTCCTGCATCTAGTCACTCGGCCAGCTGTTTCCAATCAGCCATCATTTATGACCTGCATTATTTGTGAACTGTTGGAATACGTTTTGGAGCACTGTAAGTAAATGCACTGACTTTTCTTAAAAATCGCGCCTGGGTCCTCTTTCCCTCTCACTTCCGAGACAATTCCGAGGTGGGAATAAAAGCCGGTCTCCAACAACCACCGGTCTCTTTTAAACGCCGGGCCGGCCAAATAATTTTTTGAATAAACGCCCGGGCTACAATTGGAAGATATACGGTATTGACTTTGACTTAGATAGAAACTGTTTTGAATTTCACAGCCATGGTTTATGGTTATTCCACATAAACTAGTTTTTTTCAGTCTTAAACGTGTTATCTATATTGTTACCTCCAAACGAAGAAGATTGCTTGGGAAACACAGTGGAATTGATTATTATGTTAAAGAATCAGCCATTATTGTGGTATTAGTATGCCAAGATATTAGTATTTTATTGCAACTGTTTTGCCTCATAGGCATACATTTGTTTCCAGATTGGTACCCCAGTACTCTTATCATTCAGCTACATGGATGCCAGTGTAATACTGCTCATGAATAACCACTGTGATTATTACTCGTATTTCCTTTGTAATTAAATGCTAATATCTTGCTTTTTTCCAATATTATTACCTCATTGTTTCCATCTTAATTTCCCACTATTAACACATTATTATTCAACTAGAAGTAAAATGCTGCTGGAATGAATTAATGTGCTTAGATACCATGCCACTTAAAGCATGCACAGTTTTAGGGAAGTAAGAGCATTAATAATCAGATTGAAACAGAGAGCTGTGCTGTATTTTTCTTTCTTTATTCTTTTGAATACTTTTACAATTTGGAGCATTTATGTCTTTATGCTAAGCTAAGCTGGGTTAATATTATTGGGATTTTTGCAGTAGCATCAATTTTCTGCTCCAACTTTTAGGAATGTGCATATTTCCCATTATGCCTCTTTAATGGATTTAGACTGAGTACAAGTTAATTATAAAGGATCAGTTAATGCACTAAGCTCTGTAGGTGCAGGACAGATTTGAATTTATTATCCTTTAATGAGGCAGGAGTTTAACTAATAAGGAATTTAAATAATAATAAAGTTTAGGATTTAGGATACTCTATGCTGTTGTATGCTGGGGCAGCAGGTTGAGGGTCACAGATGCCAGCAGACTAAATAAACTCATCCGCAAGGCCAGTAATGTTGTGAGGATGGAGCTGGACTCCCTTAGGGTGGTGTTTCAGAGGCGGATGTTGTCCAAGATAAAGACAATGCTGGATGATACCTCCCACCCACTTCATGACATGCTGGCTAGTCACAGGAGCACGTTCAGTGAGCGATTGAGTTTAAGCACCACTGAACGACACAGGAAATCATTCCTGCCCGTGGTCAGCTCCCTGTACAACTCTTCCAACACTGTAATTACTGCAATAGCTACACCCTTTTGCACACGCTCTAGAGTAAAATAGCAAATGACAAAGTTCACAGGTTAATCAAATGTAGTCAAATGTCAATCATATATATTTCACCCCTGTAATATTCTTGATATTTATTGTCACCTCTGTAATATTCTTGATATGTATAATTGAGCGATTTGTATATATTAGCGCTATTCCTTAAATGTGTAAACTTCTGTAACATATTGTATTTTTTAAATAGTTCAGTCCGTTACTGTTACTGTCTTGGAGCAACTGTAACCCACATCATTTCCTTAGGGATTAATAAAGTATTCTGATTTTGATTCCTCTATTTCATGTAGGTAACCGTATGTGCTGCAATATGAACTATCGTTCATCTGCAGTTGTGTCTTTTATTTTATTTTAAGAGTCAATTTAAACCATACAATTATGTAAATCTTTAAGGATTATACTTGAATTGGAAACATAGAGCTGTAAATCTAAAAAGAAGTAAAGTCTATATTATTGTTCTTGAGTAATATAGACTTTAATATAATATATTGCAGTGGGATATATACACCAACAAAATGGACATGTGATGAAAAATCTATATTCTATAGGAAGGACAAAGTAGATGGTTTTCTGCTTGGCAGATACCACTGGTAGATGCCCTTGTCTGTTTCTCAAGAACAAGGTCTCTGTGCCTTGCATTCTCCCTTCCAGCAAAACAACAAAGCTGATGTAATCCTCAGCTTCCTTAAAGCCTGATAAGAGGGAGTCAGGGTCAGTAGGACAAAACAGAAGAAATACATTTGGCGTATCATTAGCGTCTCTCTGGCTCTGCGCAGGATTAGCTGGGCTGCTTTCATTGCAGTTTTACCGCCAAGACCAACTTAGCACTGAACTTTGTTCCCCACCCAAAGGAAGTGGAAGGAGAATTCAATATCCTCTCACCTGTTTTTCTGGAATTTTGCAGGAAGTTCAAGTCTTTTGGCTGGCAGCCTTCATAGCACTTACTTTGTCAGCATAATTTACTGCCATTAGAACTGGTAACATAACAGTCCGTCTGAGTGTAACTCGGAAAAAAAAATGCTTTCAGTCAATCTTATACCTAAGGAGAAAAAAACTAACAGTGACGTCCCAAAAAGCATTCAGGGCTGTGGCAATACACTGCAGACATTTTAAAGTGTTGGATAAAAAAAAAATCTTACCTCATTTCTTGTTTTCAGTCTGTCTTTGTTCTCAAAAATAGATGGCTGTCATTGATGGTGGTAGATCACTGCCTTTTCTGAGTCAGTCAGTCACAGAAAGAAGTGTTTAGGGTTCTTCACACTCCAAAGATAACATTTTACACCTGTAACCTCATGTATAAAAATGCATGATGATTTAAATTATGTCAAATTTGGGAATAGGCTAATGGGGCACTGTTTTAAGAAAGATGTTGTTTAATAAAAATGTCTATATATCAAAGTCAAATTGGAATACATAATACCTAACCTCTTCTAATCTTATGCTATTCACAAAAAGGCTGGATGTTCTTTTTGAAATTTAAGGTGTAAATAAAATAATTCTCTTCAGAAGCATATCCGTCCATAAAGCTGCCTGAACATTTCAAGTAAAAATGTATTCAATTTTGCTTCAGAGAATCACTGCCAAAAATAAAAAATAAAAAAACTGCTTATTTTTGTATGTCGGTACTACCCAAATTATTGGGTGATTTTATCTGAAAATAAGTGTTAGAGTGTTTTACTAGACATTCAACATGTTTCTTTCTTCTTCTTCTTCTTCTTCTTTTTTTTTTACTAAGTCTGAGTAGACTAATAAAACAATAAAAAAAAAATTAAGTGGCTCATTTTGTATCTTGTATAGTTTCGCCTTTTTTTTCTCCTAAACTTTTTGGATATTATAGAGAATCTTTAAAAAAAAAAAAGATTTCTAAAAGATTTTGGAAAAGGGTAAAAGAATGTTGTAAACACTCCTGCCCCAGCTTGTTGAAGGAATCAGATCATTTGGGAATAGTTATAACTGCAGCCAAGGTTATTGCTTCTTCAGAGCATCATTTGTTACTGTGTTTTGTGAGACTTCTCGTATGGCAATATAAGGGCATTATGTAACTGTGAAGCTAAAAATAAAGATATCCCAAATAAGTGGAGCCATCCTATGTCATTAAGTCACAAGCTGTGACACACTAAAATATTTTCAGCAATTGCAAGAACAGTCTTACATCCGTCATAATAGAGAACTATGTTTGTTGTTAGTGATAGTATAAGAACTTTGAAACCACTGGAAAACTCCTCTTGGAGAGCTTAGTTGCAATCTTCCTGATGGAGTTTTCTATTTTAAATCCACCTTTGAACATATGTCAGTACTTTAAAGTTGGCCAATGTCACATTTTTATTCTTGGACTCAATTTGCAGACTATTAAAAAAAATCCTTATTTAGCTTATACTGGGCTTTGCAGCCCTTCTGTTCACCCCAGTGTCTAAAATAAGCTTTTTATTTTGGCTTCCTAAAGGGTCTCCCCCCTAAATAATATTTGAATAAAATCTTTTGCTTAGCCTTGACTTACTGATCTATTTCTTATTGAGTACCACCTTCTTTCTTTGCAGTAGTAAAGGTGCAAAATCAAACCTATTGAAAGCCGCTAAATAGCAACATTAAAAAAACAGAAGACAATTTCCCAAATCAATCTTTTGTTGCTGTGATTAAAGTCAGGAAATACACGAGTAAGAATAGCAAGTAATGTGTTTTTATGCAGTTAATTAATGATTTTATAGTGTTTTTCTTCATCGTTATAACTTGTAACATAACCACTTGGAAGAGTTAATAGAATTATAAAAAAGTAACTATACTGTATATGCCTATTGTCTTCACAATAAATGTTCATTCTGTCCAATCCATCCAATACATATAGGACAAAAATCTCATGTGTTGATATATTTACTTACAGCTTATGGTTCTGATACCTCATAACGTATTGAATCATAAATAGTTCATAATTGTTCCTTATTGTGTAAAATACACTCATTAACCTCAGTGATTAGTGAAGAATTTGATCATAAATGTCTGCAATTGAATATGTGTCCTTTCCTCAATTTTGAAATTTCTATAATATTTTTTTAAATGCCATTACAAGATAGGTTTTGTCTTGACTCCCTCCGTCAGTCACAGCAAATGGCCTGGTTCTACCAGAGGTTTCTTCCTGTTAAAAGGGAGTTTTTCTTTCCCCCTGTCACCAAAGATGACCACAGGTGGTCTCATTGTTTGGGTTTTGTTGTAGGGGCTTTACCTTACAATATTACGCACCTTGAGGCGACTGTTGTTGGGATTTGGCACCATATTAAAAAAAATCAAATTGAATTAAACAAATAACATGACAGCTTTGATATTAGCGACCACATATAATCGATCTAAAGCACACACAATGCAAGAGCAAAGCACCTAATTACCCTAACTGGCAGATCAAATTGATTACTAGAGGAAGAGGAGTGTGAAAGTTAATTTATTGATTTTTGTGATTTACTAATCACTATTTCAAGGTTTTCACAAATTTGATTTGAAACATTAAGTACTGTCCTAAATTGCACAAAAAATGTAAATAAAATACTTAATTAATAAATAATAAAACAAAATTTTTGCACCATAGGAACAAGATTATATAAACTTATCAAAGACAGATGTAGCTTTCATGTCTGAAAAGTGAAGCCAATATGGGAGTACCTTGAGTCTTTGTTTTTCAGTGTGACGGCACAATTGCAAAAAAAAATATGTCACCAGGTGGAAGAAGTTCTGTGGGTGATCTAATAACAATGCACTAATTCATATACAGAGAGGCAGCTGGCTCGTGCCAGTAATGACCAGCTTTCTGCCAGTAGCAGCTTAAATTAATTGGTCAAAAACAAGCAGACATGACGGCGAAGTGTGAGTAATATGGTAAAAAAAAAAAAAAAAAATTATTTTATT
>VURO01048769.1:0-20833 GCA_015108175.1 Pelvicachromis taeniatus
CTAACGGCTCTCGTTGCTATGGCGACTTTACGTGGATTAAAATACATTTAAAACTTCTCTCAGCAAAGTCTGCCTTCTACAGAACTTACGCCAAACATGTTTGATAAAACAGACCGAAACGTGACAGTTTGGCTGTGTTCAAATTGCAGCTTTGACGTCTCTGCGCAGTTAGGACACCAATCGTCTAAGTGCCGAAATTCCGACCGTCATGGAATGCATCGCCTACGTCACCACGTAGCGGCGTCACCTACGTCACCACGTAGCGGCGATGCATTCAATGACGGTCGGAATTTCGGCAATTTGACGAAATTCCATTGGTTTGAATAGAGAAAAAAACGATCATAAAAACGTTATTATCTCGAAAAGTATCCCAGTAAAAATTACCAAAAGATATAGCGGCCGTCAGCAGATATAGCACGATGTTCTAAAGCATGAACGGTGACAATAGGACGAGCAATGTAAGCCAAGTTGCGTGACGAAGAACGGAGCAACTAGTTAGGATAATAAAGAATAAAGAATTCCATGGATCTGTGGATCTCAATAGGTTGATGCTGTTTCCCACAGCATCCACCCAATTATGTCACTATTTAAATATGAAATAAAACTGTCTTGAACTGTGTTCAAGCATCAGTTATCATGACAGTGTACCCTACACAGAAGTGAGCCACCTACTGGGATATCCTTCTTGGTCCTAAATATTGATTACATTACAGGCCTCAGCAATTCTGTGATCCTTACTGAATATAGTTGATAAGAGTTTTCTTCTTTTTTAAATGTGTCTACATACCAGTGAAGAAACCTTATGGGTAGCAGATGGCTTGTAAAAGTTGCCATTTTTCCAGGCTGCTAGCCGAACTAAGAATAATAACTAATCCTGTAATAAAAGAAGTAAAACTGAAAAAAAAAAAAAAATCATGGTACTGTGGTATACACTTATGCAGACTTATGCGAGTACCAAATGAATTCACAATGAAATGGAAAAATCTCTATCAGCCAACAGAGCTGGTATGACCTCAATGCTCTCACACTTGGGGAGGCACACTGCTGGCGATGAGTCAGGCTTTTAACTGGTTGCCATGGCTACTTGTCCAGACACAAAGATCACCTCTGTCTACTACTGGTTCAAGCCTGCTTGGCGACACAGGCGGCCCTTATATGCTGTATAAAAGCTCCAGAGATCCCTGAGCTAGTTAAATATTACTTCAGCCCACCCACTCTATCATCCCATTAGACTGACTAACTAGGCTCTATATTCAAAAACAAAAGACTCCTGGAAAAGGTCTGAATCTTATGGAGTCTTATTTTTCTGGCTTACTAATAATGGTTTTACTCCTGACAGGAATGAGTGATTGAAAAACAGATCATTTATTAGTAGGAATGTATACAGTACTTTAAAAAAGAGAAAATGGAAGAGCCGAGTCCCTAACAAAAATGACTCATAGGATTTGGGGCAGGTTCAGGCATCTTACACATTTGGCACATTCACAATAGGAAGCAGTATTTTCTGATGTGTTTCCCTGACTGCTCAAATAGGTCTCAGCTTTAACAAAGTTAGATGAAATGATATTAAAGTCCTGAGGCCTATTGGCTGTTGTCTTCTCTTTTGCTTTCGCCGTGACAAATGATACACACTACTGCAGTTTGCTTTTCTCTTCAGCCAAAGGAAGAGGTAGAGTGCATAAAGAACTTAGCCTGGCTTCTACCTTACCTCCTAATGCCTAATGTGGATTTTATAGACCGCTCAGTGAAGTGCCAGTTCCCTCACTTGCTCTGTTTCAGTTATGTGACTGGATGCTCTGAAGACCACATTTCTGCCAAAATGCAACATTTTATTTTTCCTTATTGATCTTGAAACTTCTGTTAGCTGTTGTCTCTAATACATTTTGCTTTCTAGGAAAAGGTGCAGCATGGGCTTCATGTAGTACCATTTCTCTGAATTGGGACACACAAATTGCATGAAGGCACTGCCAGTGCAATCAAGCACATGCCTATGCTATCTGTTTATAATTTTCAAATAACACTTTAGCTATGTTTTGATGAACTCATGTTTTGATATGTAACCACTGATTCCATTGTCATGCAGGGTACTACACTTGTGTAGAGGTTATCTTCACCCTAAGGCGACAGGTTGGCTTCTACATGATGGGTGTTTATGCCCCTACGCTGCTCATCGTAGTCCTTTCATGGCTTTCGTTCTGGATAAACCCTGACGCAAGTGCTGCCAGGGTTCCTTTGGGTATGGATTATTTGATAAGTTTCACTGATCTTTATCAGTACACATTATCTGTGAAATGTTTCTTCTGCTTTTCCATCCAGGGATAAGTGCATAATTAGATCAAAAAGAGTGATGGGTGAGAGTGGATTGTTTTATTGGAGGAATTCGACATTAAAGTTACTAGCTAAAAGGATTTCTATTGGGCAAACGGCTATAATAAATAAATAGAAACCACTCTAAAGTATTTGGATGTTTGTACGGATCACTGACCTCATCCATCATTTTGACACCATGAAGGACTTATCTGTCGAGGTTGGTGTCACAGCCATCGTTTTTCTCTATGTGACAAATCACTGAATATCGCTGTAATTGACAGATGGGACCCCATGAAGCAAGAACCTTTGTCCAGTGTAAATTAAATACACATGAATCGACGCTGAGAACTTAAACCCATGTTTAGGTGCAATAACTGCTCCCTTTGCTGGGTTAGTCAGTTGGTTTATGCCAAATGGTCATAACTTTGGTTTATCTTTGTCATTATGTTTAAAATATTATACATTCATCCACTCAAGCTAACTTTCCCATTTAGACAAGAAGCTGATTCCTATAAACATTCACTGATAAAATGCCTTTTGGTACATTTTAGCTTTTTTGCTGGAGGCAAGTGCAGGCTCTTGTCTTTCTGTGAAATTCTTATGTTACTCTGTGCAGTCTATAAGGTGTTACGGAGACAGTGGGAATTCAGAAGCTACTTGAGCTGGCCAACGAGGCACACCTGATCCCTGTTAACTAAAGTAATGAAGGGGGTGGGCTGAAGCACACAGGTGCTGGCTATTTGTTTTTTCCAAATTAAAGAAGCGCACGTTTGTATCAAGCCTGAAGGAGGTTCAGGTAGATTACTAGAGTGTTCGAACAAGCCCCAAGGGGAGTGACAAGGATGGTCCAGTAGTAGTAGTACTTAGATTATAGTGTGTGTTTGTATATGTACTGCATAAATCACAGGGCCCAGATGAACAATATCTAGTGACCCCCTTTTTATAACACTGTTTGTTGACACAATTTGTCTTTCACTTAGGCCTGTATGTTGGACAAAGGCACTAGGTTAATATACTCTAAACACTGACTAGCACCACTGGCTAATATGTAGTTGTCAGTTCTTTTAAACAATTGTTTTCATAAGTTTCCTCAGCTAAAACATATTCTTCTCATAGCATCTTTATAGTTTCCCATGTTTTTTTAATTTCTTTGTCACGCCCTGTACACGTCCTTCTGTCTTGTGTCGCCACTTAATGGATGTCCTCAAAACATGTGACACCCGGAGCTGATTAACTAACCTGGTCATATTGTAACTAAATTTAACTTCTGATGTAGTATGGAACAATATATAACAGTGATCAATTTACCACTGAAATTATGAATAATAAACAGGCTCTACTGTGATTTTGCAAATCCAATTTAATGAAATACCTGAATAAGTAATTTGGTTGGGAAGGCCATCTCTGGTTGATGTTACAACCTGAAATTCACGTCCTAAATGTAAAAATACTCGGCTAAAGACACTACTACTGTCTCATGAGTGAATGTAGTGAACTAACAATTATTTGTACGGCAGACATATTTCAAGTATGTGTTACGTAGAAAATAAACTGCACAAAATATAAAAGTTTTGGCACACCCTTATGTGTTCAGATTAATTAGGAAAATGCCTTAAGGAATGTTATGTATCATGGTATAGATGTTATATTTATCTACGTCTTATAGATATTTATGCATTATCTGTCCTTCATACACTGTAAATGCTTACACTACAGTTTACAAATACTGCACTTTTCAGAATTGCCAGAGTATTTGTAGCTCTTGTGGTGGCTTTAAAAAAAAAATCTTTCCACTTTGCTTGACCCCCCTCCTCCTTCATAATTCAACCTGTGTGTAATATGTCAGTGTCACCCACATGCAGTGTCACACTGGCACCTCTGTGCGTGTGCGTGTTCAGGGCTGCACAGATAAGATAATCCATTGTTATCCCACTTCAGTCTTCCACTGCTTCCTTTTTTCCATCCTCCCTCCAGTTGTTTATCACCACTTCCATTCCATCATCACTCCAACTCCTCCTGGAAGCCTCCCCTGACTTCTCTCTAAATGGGATCAGCCCAGGTCAGTTAGCACCCAGGTGTGGGAATACTCTCATTTATAGCTCTGTGCTGTGCGTGTGTGTACATGTATATATACTGTATGTATCCATGTGCTCATTGAACTGCGGTGTGTGTTTTTATGTTTAAATGGCATGTATTGTTGCTGCACAGTATGTTGTCCCTGTTTTTCATTCTCATATAAAGCCCAAGTGTTCTTTCACTGATGAGCAACACACCAATATTGCCACATTCATATTTCTCTCTGTTCAGTGTTAATAGGTGCGCTTCCACGATTCTGTAATTAAAGTTTATTCCACTGAGAAAGAAACAATTTGTTTAGAAATCCTGAACCCAGTATGAACCTTTTGTAATGAGTGACCAATATGAGGCCTGGAGGCAAAACCTAGTAACCATTTATGTGTTTTATTGTGTCCCTGAAGCAGCGCTATTATTAAAAAAAAAAAAAAAAAAGTGTGCAAAGCTTTTTGTCAGTTGTTAGAAGACCCTCTAAAGGCTGGCTGTAATTATTTCTGCTGTAATCTGTAAGAATGCTTTGGTGCTTTGCAAAGGAATCTCTAACCTTTAATCCTATTGGCTAATAACTATAAAATGATTTAAAAATATTCTTTCATTAAAGGCTCTCTGTGCTCTTGGAGATGTCTTAATAAATGAGGTAACTCTTTGCAATTTATAAAAGCTTTTGTGCAGATTAGTCCATTACTTTTTTTGTTGTTGTTTTTATTCAATAAAGATGAAATGTATCAGTTTTGCCTCCTCAGCAGTACATTAATCAAATGCTTCACCTCTGAGAAAATAAATATTTTAGCTATACAGGGAGGAAGGTTTTACATCTTGATTACTAGCTGTTTTCACAGGGACTAAAATGTGCAAATATAAAAAACAAAACAAATGCCTCATCTGACTATGATGACTGACAAGGCCTCTTGTTATAACTCTCCATACAGGCATCCTCTCGGTGCTCTCTTTGTCCTCTGAGTGTACCTCCTTGGCCTCAGAGCTGCCTAAAGTGTCCTACGTCAAGGCTATCGACATCTGGCTCATTGCTTGCCTGCTGTTTGGTTTCGCCTCGCTGGTGGAGTATGCCGTGGTTCAAGTGATGCTCAACAGCCCAAAACGCATTGAGGCAGAAAAGGCAAAGATAGCATCCAAAGAGAAGGCTGCAGGAAAGAGCCCTGCTGCCCGGAACAACACGGTCAATGGAACCGGAGGGACACCGCTTCACGTCAGCACTTTGCATGTCAGTATATTCGGTTCGATAATCGGAGTGTGTGCGTGTTTGTATCTGTAAGTCACCCCTAAGTAGCCTTCTTACAAGAGTTTGCATGCAGTATAACTGGAGCTATTCAAACGAAAATGCACCAGAGCACACATGCTGCTCAAACTAGTGGAATCCGCTTTTTGTAGTCCAATTTAGATCTTTTATCACAATCATCAACAGCTTCAGTTTTTCAGAGTTTCAAATTTGCATATGTGTAGTATAATTACAATGTCACCATTTCTACCATCACATGCTTTTCATATTAAAAAAACAATACAAATTGCCAAACATCTTTCAAAAGAAAGAGGACGATTGCTATAGGCGTGGCCACATTATGCTTGAAAATATACACCTATGTTTGGAACACAGAAACTCAGGTGCCAAAATGCAAAACCCTTTGTCTTCAAATGTTAATAGAAAAAAGTAAGTTTTTGACATATCAAAAAGTGGCTTAAAATACCCAATTGAAAGGCATTTAAAACCTCTGATTTTGTTCTTTATCCATTTATATCTATTTATTTTTTGCTAATAAAATATTTGTACATGGAGGCATAAACCAAAACATCTTTAAATTGCCCGAAACCCTAAATAAGCGCTCAAACGTTCGGCATAAGTATCTGCATCATCCATCAAGCTAACATCGAGGGTATTTATACTTGTGACTTAATTTCAGTTGCATTTTTTCTAATGAGCGCACAGACGCTTGTGTAATCAATAATGATGATATCCATAATGACCTCTTTGGGTTTTGATGCTCCAGTGAATCACCAAAACATTTTAACGATGGTGCATTTTTGTTGTTGAGTGACTGTCGAGTGTTTGGATGCCTGTGTATAGTTTTTTGATTTTATGTAACTCCCAAACCACATCAACATCCAGATCCAGCATCTGATAGGAATATTAAGGCACTGAGAAAAGGGAAATCTAGACATACATATACACACAGCTTGGTCAGGGCTCAAATCTGACACTTACATGCACATCCAGGATGTTGCATGGGTCTTCTGATTGTATGCTCTTATTGAAATTAATTTACCTCTGAGTCTATGTTAGTCCGAACCACATTTGGTCTGAGAGGATTGCTTTATTCCATTGAGGTTTAATAGGTTTTCTTGTCAAAACCAAATCAAAATAATGAAGCTTTAATGAGCTTAATGACTTCAGTGAATAAGCATCCTCAGTCTGATTAGATCCTGTTCACCCCCCAGGCCTTCAGGGAAGTCGATGAAAGGGATTTTTTTGGGATGACATTAAGTCCTCCTGCAGATTGTTTTGTGTAAGCACAGGTTGTGATAACATGTAGACGCTGTAGAGGAGTTACAAGAACCTAGATGAGAGAACAGCCATATTAGGTAAAATTTTAAAACACAAAGCAAGTCTAGTTTTGGCTCCAAAGATATTTTTTCCACTTAAAATAGCAGTAGCTTTGATTTAGCATCAGAGCTCTGTCCAAGTTTCAAGATCAAACAGCTCTTTTACAACATTTTCAAAGTGTAGTCTGTTTTCAATCGAGTCCAGCTATCTTTGATAGCCTCATTTCAATGCTCCTTTCAGTTTGGAGAAAAACCTCCATACACAATAGACGTGTGACATCATCACTACTGTAAAGAGAGAGTACACTTATTAACGTGTCACAGAGTAGTCAGAGCAAGTGTGGCATTCAGTTACCGTTTGCCATTATAAGATGTTTAAAGATGGCGCTGTGGTATCTATAGGAAGTACAAATGATGGCAAAGGGTTTCAATTGTAAAAAATGGGCAGATTCACACCTACCTCATGCAGTCTTACTCTGATAGTGTAAACTAATGTAATGTGTCTATATTTGTGTATCAGAAAACACTCAAGTCAGCAGTGGTTCCCATCTGTGGTTTATGTGATGCTGTTAGGTATAGTTACCTTCATAATTTGTTGGACAACTACACGTTTTTGTAGTTCTGCATCTGTACGCCACCACAGTGGATTTTAAATCAAGCAATTCAGGTGTGACTTATAGTGCAGACTTTTGGCTTTCATTCAAGGGGTTTTACAACAAACTTGGATCAAGGGTTTAGAAATTACAGACGTTTTTATTCATAGTCTCCCGTTTTTAGGGCTCAAAATTAATTGGACAACTTACTAATAAGCAGTTTTGTGGCCAGGCCAGGCCCATTCCCTCATTATTTCATGACAAATGAAGCAGATATAATGTGCTGGTGTAGACTGATCAGCCACATTAAAACTGCTCCTTTGCATTCTTCGCTGGGAATGGCCACTTCCACTCGGGGTGTGCTTGGCTTGCAGCCGTATTTCAGTGATGAAATAACATCCACATAAATGGCAGGACTCTGGGTTCCCTGGTGGAGCATGTTTTTGGCTCGAGTGACTGGATGTAATAGAAAACACTTTTGGCAGCTACTAAACAAGTAAAGAACGACTGATTGTGCAGCAAGAAGTTAGTGACAGGCATGAGGAAAGATGTGCAGAACTTAAACTAAAGTAGCAGATGAGTTCTGTCTGCTCTAATAATTTAACTTTGGTCAACATGGGAATAGTATTCCAGCGTGAACTTTGCAAGTTACCATCTTTATTTAATTTTCACTAAGCTACAATACACTAGGGTGGAGAATAATGCAGTAGAGGCATGGTTTCATTGGTTTAAAGGCTTAAATTAACTGAAGAACTTGCTGTACAGGTGGAGTAGTCTTGGTACCACTGATAAAGCTACAAGCCTTTATAGATTTCAAAGTCAGTCTGTTGCTCACTCAACCAGTTTTGAACCACTTTGCTGTGGCTACTCTGCCTCAGGGGCTGCCCGTAGCTCTTTCGGAGTATTGCTCTAATCTTATCATAGCTCAGATGTTTCACACAGACAAATGTATTTTTAGAGCGAAATGATGCAGAATTCAATAATCAAGTTGGTCTATGTGTGTGTGCTTTTGTCTTAAACCCAGGTGGCTGAGACCCGCTGCAAGAAGGTGTGCACCTCGAAATCAGACCTGAGGACCAATGATTTCAGCATTGTGGGTTCACTCCCGCGGGACTTTGAACTGTCAAACTTTGACTGCTACGGTAAGCCCATCGATACTGGCAGTGGGCTCGGCAAATCCCAAGCAAAGAACAACAAGAAACCTCCTCCGCCAAAGCCGGTCATCCCCTCTGCTGCCAAAAGAGTTGACCTGTACGCGAGAGCTCTCTTCCCTTTCACCTTCCTCTTCTTTAATGTGATTTACTGGTCTATATATTTGTGATTATCTTCAAATGATCTTGCATTATCCCCCCCCCCACACCACCACCACCACCACCACACTGTCACAAGTTTCTTAATTATCAACGTGAACTTAAAGAAATGTGAAACCTACCCATACAAAATGATTTTTGAGAATCATTATGTATTACTTTGTTATATTTATCTTTAAAAAAAAAACACACTATGACCATTTGTGTATAAAAAAAAAAAATCAAAATCAGTCTTTCTTATCTTTCCTAAAATGGATGTATATAATCTGATAGTTGAAAAGCTTTGTTTGTTTTTGTAGTATTTGAGAGGTTAATACAGGACTGCAGATCCAAATCCACAGAGACTGATTAAGAAATAAACTATAGATGCACAGATCGATTGATGATGCCTTTTGATTTATTGATTTATTTGTTTGATTAATTTTTGCCATTGCCCAGTGGGAGTGTGCTCGCAAGTTTAATAAGTTAAAGCGGTTTATTTAAGCTTCAATGCAAAGTGCAACATTGTAATTACCTTGCATGTTAAAATAATGCATGTATATGAAAAGAAAGTATAAATATATATATATATAGAATATATATTTAGTACATTTCTTTAATATTATTTGGATTTGCTCTTGAGAAGATATGTGGATGTGAAACATTCCTGCTCAGATGACCGTGTGACACTGCCACTCCTCCAGCAAATGTAATATTTGACACCTTTAATGTGTGTAAATAGGTCACTACTGGACTGGGACCATATGTTTGTGAAATACACAAGCAAAGAAAAATAAATGAACAAGCAACTTTTCACCATTTAATGTGATTAAATTAAACAAAGATTTAAATCAAGCCCTGTTTTTCATTAATTGCTATGCTGCAAATACCCACCTTCTTTACCTTTTTTTTCCCCACTCATCCTTCAGCTGCTTAACATGTATTTGTATTGCTTACAATGGGACAAAAGGAGTCTATATTTACAACATTTTCCCTTCTCGCTGTCCATATGCATTCTGAACATCATGCGACATCTGTTTCTTCACCCAGGCTTGACCTCTCCTAATCTGATAAACCAGCCATCAATTATTCATGAAAACCTGCTTTGAAAATGACCCCAGACCATCACTGTGAGACTTCTCGTATGAAATCTGTCTCTGGCTTAATGAAGCAAGATAAATGCTGACCTCATGTCATGACAATAGGCTCATATTAATGAAGTTTCAAGTCATTTAGGCCAGGTTTGCTCATGTAACGGAGCAGTTCATGTGTCTTTTTCTGTGATCTCCTGTTTTGTTTTTTTTTTGTCTTTTTTGATTTCACCACATGAGAAAACACTTTTTTTTTTCTTGTGTGGCTGCCATGGTTACAGACAGACTACAAAAATCAGCCTATGACACAGAATGGGAGTCAGCCTGAGACTGTCAAAGAAACAGTATTTGAAGCTTCTAAAATCACATTTAAAAGCAATGAAAGTATGACTCATCAAGAAAAATATATGTTTTACTGATTACATATTTGTGGTCAGTTTTAATAGCTATGTAGACTCTTTCCACGTCTGACTGAATCACAAATGATAAAGATTTAGCATTGCAGTGCCCCCCAATGGAGGCATCTATATTTGGTTTAAGTGATGAGTAGACAAAATGTTCTCCTGGGAGAAAAACAGATGCAATGCCAGGTTTTGCACTATAGTACTGGTGTCACCTTAAAAAAAAGAGAGGTGGGTTTCCACTTTCCACCTAGATACATATGAAATGCTAAATTACATTTGCTTGGAAAGTTTATTTTTCTCCAGTTTTGTAAATAATCCAAGATTATAAGAGATTTTAAACCTTTAGAGAATTTAGCACCGAATTGTCTTTATAAGCATTACACATTGCAGATACTTAGCTGAGGCTGTGATCTGCTCCAAAAATAAACATAATGGTACATCTGCTAATAGGCTACCAGCAGTGGAAGCAATAAAAACAAAAAGATTAATGATGTCATTTATGGCACCTCAACAGTAGATGCAGCTCTTGTTACAGGTGTGACTCATCTGTCTGTGGCTTTGTGAGAGAGTGTGTGTGTGTGGTCGGGTATATATATCTTCATGGGGACCAAAATTTGGAAGTTTACTATTCTCGTGGGGACCAACAACCGTGATGGGGACCAAAACCCCGGTCCACACAGGTTTGAAGCCATTATTGAGACTCCAAATGTGGTTTTAGTGTCAGGGTTACAATTAGGTTATGGTTAGGGTTAGGGTAAGGGTCAGGGGTAGCCATTCATTTTTGATGGTTAGGGTTAGGGTAAGCGGCTAGGGAAAGCATTATGTCAATGAGATGTCCCCACCAGGACATAAATACACACACGTGTGTGTGTGTGTACTTGTGCTCCACCCCCACAACCCAGCACCCTGCTAGTAGCACAGTGCAGTAACCTATATCACGCAGGGTGCTTTCTAATCCAACATGACCTCTCACCAGGCTCCCACCCAAGGCACCAATAGAAGCACCATGACAGTCAGGCAATGATTAGTGGAGGAACAGTTTGGGAGAAGAGGCTACAAGTCTTATTGGAAGCTCATTTACTTTAAACAAGGTTTTCACACATTAGCGTTGTGCTTTTAGAACCTTTTCCTAGCCACTGAAATAAAGAAATACGGTTTATACAATGATTTTGTTGTTAAGGAAATTAGCATTTATACCATTGTTTAACATTATTACCACAAATAAAATATAATTCATTCAAAAGACCATATCATGCAAACAATGCCATGTTGTAATATCGCAATAACTATCACATCTATCAGCAAATAAAGTAAGTACATTCTGTTTACGTTTTCTTTTTTGAGCTCTCATGTTTGCACAGTGTCATTGGGAAAGTTTTATTTGAAACCAAAGACATAACGGAGTTTTTTTTTTTTCCCCCAAAGACCACAGCAGAGGTTGGGTCAGCTACAATTTTCCACTCCCTCACCCTTCACAGGTACCATAGCTGTGTGGTTTTGGGCAGTACCTTAAATATGGACGCTTAGAAAGTGTGGAGGATGCCATTTCCTGTCAGAGCTCAAAGTGGCTAAAAGCTTAGTTCCAGCCAGACTGAAGAAAATCTGTAAAACAGCCACGACCGCGGGTCCCATCATTAAAGTTAGTTCTGCACAAGAGCAAAAAAGAGTGAGGAAAGACAGGGATGACATACTGTCATCAAGTCAAAAAAAAGGCTGGTCCTGGAAGAAATAGAAGGTAAGAAACAGTAAAGGCAGAAAGCAAAGGATAGTAAAAGCTGAGGAGTGAAAAAGTGAACCAGAGATTATAAAAGAAGCTAGACAATGAATTCCTTTAAAATAAAAATGTGGAGTCGTCAGTTTTATCCAGTTCAGGAATCATAAAGCATTTTATTATTTTCAAGCATTCGGTCTTGCAATTGAAATTAAATTTACATATCAGTTTTCACACTTACATGTTAATTATGTATGCATGACCATATTATTGTAAAACTGTTGTTTAGGCAAAACTATGTAAACCAGTTAGGTAGAAAGGAACACAGAATCCTGTGAGGAACATAATAGTATCATTAAATGATGAAATTTGATATCATGACCTTCCCCTTTTCACCTCATTTACAACCATAATACAACAGCCTTAAATGCATAGATATGCAAAATGTGCATTGAGTAGCGTGCTATGTAGCTGAATAACAAACAAACATACATCAGACATGGTTAAGAGCTTGAAAACAGAAGGCAACTGGACGTTTTTAAGTGTGTCTTCACAAACAATTGCTGTATCTTTACAAGCTCTTAACACTACCATGACCTGGATGACTGACAACCTACAGAGACATGATATAGTTAGGAGAGACAGCTGGAAACTATCATAAACGTACTTCTCTTTGAATGCAGTGGGGAGTTAGTTGTTTCGTCACAGGAACAATCCACATCAAAGATCGCTTCAAGTCTACCAGTAAAAGGAACATTTTTAACAGTTTGGCCTGAAAACAGACTCATTAAAACAAAAAGAAAAGAAAACCGGAAGACAAGACGACACCAAGTGCTAATAAATTCCTTAACAGTGTCAGTGTCTAACAGTGTCATGATTATTGTTTTTTTTATTTATTTAGTTATGATTAGATCATCTTCCTAAATGCTTTTTAGCTCAACAAGTCTTCACATTTTTCCTTAGTTTAAGCATATAATTTCTGCCACACACATGAAATATGATTCATAACTAAAGAAAACATTTTATTAACAGTTTTGGACAAAGATCTTGAGTCACCACTCATTGCTTTGCTGGAGTCAGAGCAATATTTTTTCAGGCTTTTTGAAGGTCTTTGAAAGTTTTGAAAGTTGGACATTTGCTGCTTCTTCCACACATTTTTCATCTGAACTCTGCACCTGACCATTTTAAGAAGAATGTTTGTTGTTTGTTTGTTAACCCACTTAACCCGGACCTATGACTCATTCAAGCACAAAAAGGCACCAAACTAAAAGAGTGAACCAATGAATCACTGACTTATCAGATATCCCAGTAAAGCACTAGTTTTAAATAGCATTTTTACGTACTGTTGCATAAGCACATAATTTCTTCCCATTTCTTCAACCAAATCTATAAGAAAAATGAAAAAACTAACATTGGCGTGCATAAAAATACTACATTTGCACCAACAAGGTGATTCCCAAACAGCTACTAGCTAAAAACTTGGCATAACTTTTGTCATTATAAAATATATGGAAAGTGGAGAAATAAAGAATTAAAGACCTTAAAAGTTGGTCATACCAAATATTGACTTTCAAGCTCTCTGTTTTTGTTTTCTGTACTATACTTTAATGTATGAATGTACACATTTTAATTAAGTAACTCAAGACTTTGGCACTACACTGTATTTTCTCTTACAAAACACAGTTTTAATATATTATATAATATTACTTACATAAGGACTAAGTGGGCTTTGGAAACTCACATGATTCAAAGAAAAGGTGTTTTAGAGGCCATGTGGTCAGTGCATAACTGTAAAGATTGATTGAATGCGATTGATGCAAGCATAGGCAGTCAAAGTGACCAGTCTCAGCACTCTCCCTGACCTTGGGACCGATCCCTGCAGGTTTAACTCCCCCAAAATAATGCTAATAGCAGGATATGCTTGGCTTAGCAACTTCTGTGTGACCAGAGACCTTGTTTTGTATTCACGGCACCTCTTTACTGTATGCACAAAACAGCCCTGAAGTCGGTGTCATGCCAGCAGCAGCTGTAAGTCACAGAACTGTTTTTTTTTCTATTTTCTGATCAACTAGCACAAGAAAACTGATCACTAAAATAATGTTTCCTGCTGCGTTTGTATCCATAAGTTTCAACTTTCAGTTGCAATTCCTAAATTTAACTACAAGTCACCAAATACTGCAAAGTACCTTTCATATCAGAAAAAATTAAAGACTCATAAACACATTTCATGAGCATATATCTTTAAAAAATAACCATGAACAGTTTCAACATATATGTTTTTGACATAGTATATTTCTTAAATAGCCTATAAATTTTTTTATCAAATCATTATATCCACATTTTTTTATATTCAATTAAATTTTTAACACAGTGTTTGAACATTTTTGGAAATGCTGCAAATGCTAGTCTAAACATCTGTTTGTGGGCATTCTCATGCTCAGCTGTTTGATACTATGGTGCATTTATTATCTTTTTTTTCCCCCTGAGATATTAAATATTTTACACACATAAACAACATGTTAACTAAACAGTTATATAATATAAAACGTGTGTTGCACAAAAACAGCACATATGCCAATACACACATTCATTACACGCTAATTTATAACATTGACTTCATAGCCTCCATGTGCTGTGTTTAGATGTGGATCTTGCAGTTAGCCTTTCTTGAACCAGAGGAGTGTTGAATTTTTCACTCTACACAATGTAGCCTGGAGGCAGCACACTTGCTTGGCGGTGGAGACTGTTACCTCATGATTTTAAGGAAAGACACTGGTATTATTTTTTAATATTTCCCCATGTTCGGTTTAAATTATTAACAAGATCAAAAATGTTTGGACCATTTCCAAACATTATTGTCCCTGTCAATTATTTAAAGCCCCACCGATGAGAAGATAGGACTTATGTTCTAAAATATCAGCCGCCCCTTGAAAAACACGATTACTCAATAGAAATATGGTTTAGCTGAAACTTGTATTCTTGCATTTGACAGCAGTGTAGTCATCTGAAATATTAGTTCCTTAGAAATAGAAAAAGGCTAGAGTAGCTGTGACACTGCTGATTTTTCAAGTAAGTACTGAACAACAACATATTCCAAATTAATTGCATGTGTTTTGGTCGTATTTACCCAAGTGGATACATAGTTAACAAATTTCTAATCATTATTTTATTAAACAAAAAACACTATGCCAGTGCTAATTCTCTTAAGATTCTGTAAAATTCCACTTTTAAAGTTATTTCAAACATAGAGTTTCAAAAATATAGAATAAAACAATGCAGAACACAGAAGACATTTTGAACACTAACTTGCCTTTAAATCATCAGTAAACTACGAGTAAATATATGCAAACACATACAATAATAACCAGTAAAGGTTTCACACCGATCCCGCAGAATAATAGAAATCAGCATACTGTTACAGAAAGGAAATGTGCTACATCACAACAGTCAGGTGTGCCCATCACAGCTTAAGTGTCTTCTTGAAAAAGTCATAACTGTTAAACTAAAGTCCTGCTTGGTTGTACTGCATACCTGTCAAGCTAGGAGAGCCAACTAAATGACAGAAATATAAATGCTTTCTGAGTAGCTAAATATTTCTCAAAAGTGCATTGAGTTGGTTTTACCAGCTGTTCACAATGATGGATTCACAAGGCAGAAACAGTTTTATTAGCATATGTAAAATTCTCATCCTACTCTTTTGCTTTTTTATCTAAAGATATTCCATGTAAACATCCTTACACAGGTCGTGGGGTCATGATTTGATTAAAAGTTCTGAACTTTTGATTGTGTTCAAAATGTTACTCTCACCCTTAAAAACGATAATTGGATCACACTTCAGCAGTTAAATTGTCTCACATGCTGCCAGTTTTGCACATTGGCAAATGTGCTAAAAAAATAATCACACTGGAATTAATATTGTTACTATCAGCAGCAGCAAAAGGAATCTATGTGTGGCAGAAGCTCTAGACGAGGTCAAACAGAGGACCATAGGTGTGCCTGTGGAGCACAAGTAGTCGAGTATAGAATTAAATTGACCAATAGAGAAAGAAATAAGAAAGCAAAGTTAATGGTGTTTGGTGTATTTACATAAAATGAAGGAAGTAGCAGGAAGAGAAATAAAATTCCCAACAGGTTGAAAGGAAGTAATGGTGTCATACATTCTGTATTTCTCTATTGTAATTTTGGGTATTATTCTTTTTGGTAACTAAGACAAAAAAAATTTTTTGGTACTGTAGTTTTACAGTATTATGATCAGGCAGCAAACAGGACTTGGCTTTGATGCTCCTGGCTGACTGGAGTCTACCTGTCTGTGTGGAGTTTCCTAGTGCTCCCTGTGCCTGTGTAGGTACTCCAGCTAGCGTTAGTTCAGGTTAAGTTAAAATTGGTGATTCTAAATTGGTTTTAGGTGTAAATGTGAGTGTAAATGATTCTCTGTCTGTCTTTGTTAGCCTGTGATAGACTGGCAACCTTTCTAACATGTGCCCCTCCTCTCAACATTCAGTAGTTCCAGCTTGGATAGTATGAGACAGACAGATGTTTACAGCTATGATGTTTAGGATAAAGAAGAATAAGGTTGTATTTTTTTCTGATGTTTGTATGAAAACTCCTTCCATGCATTTTACACAAAGAGCTACCAACAGAGACCTGGTTGTCCCAGGCCAGTGCCTTTGTAAAGGGCACCATGACAGGAGAATTTACTTAGAAATTACTTTTGTGCGTAAGGCAACAGTGCCTAAACACTAAGGTACTTTACTCTTTGTCAGCCCTTTCAAAAGTGAGTGAAAATTGGAAATTAAAAACATACCATGGAAAATTAAGAATTAAACTGTAGCCTACCATAAGTATTGCAGATGTGCTCACACAGAGCTTTTTTTTATGTGTAATTATAGCTTATTACAGATATATTTTGCGTTAAATTGCAGTTATAATTTAATCTAAAGATTTGGGTAAAGCTTTGATAAACTGCTAATCTTTCTAACTGAACTGTACTTGTCTGATCATATGGGTACTTACCCTCACTGGCTACGTTATTGGCTACACTTCTTCAGCTACTCATTATGCAAATATCTAATAAGCCAGTCACATGGCAGCAACCCAGGATTTTGCCTCACAATGATCTCTAAGGTTTACAGAGAATGGTGTGAAAAAGAAAATATCCACAGAGCAACAGTTCTCTGGCGAAAAATGACTTTCTGAGGTCAGAGGAGAATGGCCAGACTGTGGCAAGCTGATTGAACGGCAACAGAAACACAAATATGTACTGCATACAACCACGGTACGTAGAAGAACATATCACAATACACAACAATGTTTTGAACCTTAAAACAAATTGTAGATTTAACAAAACACGGACTTACCTAAATTTATTGCTGGAAAATTGGAAAAACCTCAGCACACTTTGGTGCCCTTAGTACCAGCTGAGCATTGTTTAAATACCATGGCTTAAATGTCAATCCCTTTATGATCACAGTGCACCCATCTTCTCATGGCTGCTTCAAAGCTCTGATGATCTCAAACTGGTTTCTTGATAAAACTGAGTGTAAATGGGCTCCACAGTCACCAGATCTCGACACAACAGAGTACTTTTGGGATGTGGCAGAACAAGAGATTCACATCATGGATGTGAAACCGACAAATCTGCAGCAACCGCAGGATGCTGTCATGTCAATATAAACCAAAATTTGTGAGGAATGTTTTCAGTATCTTGTTGAATGTTTGCCACAAAGAATTGTGAGGAGAAAAGGAAGTAGAAACCAGCGGTAGCACTGCTGCTGTAGGTACTGCTGTGCTTAGTAAAGTGATCAGTGACTGTATGTTTCGTTCCCCTTTTGTACCTATCATTGTCACCAGATTTAAGATGTTACCTGCAAATTCCAAAAATATTGTTCTTATAATTAATTAGAATCATGTGCAAAAAGCAACAAAACATGGTTTGTATTATAGCATCTTGGATCTTTACCACCCCTACGTGCTCTCATTCACCTAAAGACTTCTCACAACAGGAGACAGTATACATGTTACGTGCTGTCCAAGGTGCTGAAATCTGACAAACTGTTGCTTAAAGCTGCCACCACCCTCAGCTCTAATTCACTCTCAGCCTCATTAGTTTGCTCCTAGACTGCTATCTTGCATTGCCAATGATTAATATACATCTGTCTGTGCAGGCTGAGATATGCATATCATAAAACCAGGTGACAGGATTGCTACTTATTTCCTGTTGGCTGCAAGGCAAGCTCTCCTCCATTTAACCCCATTCATAATGGCACCCAAGACCAGGAATATATTTGCATCAGATTTGTATGCAGAAGGTGGAGATAAGCACTAGATCAAAGTTAAAGAGGAGATTCATTTGATGGTTATTCCTGGAGGGCATGAGTGATGGCCTCCAGCTGATGCACTTGATGAGTTTTCTCAGTAAGAAATGTTGGCCTTGTACGTGCTGTAGATGAGGTTTTTTTTTTTTTTTTAGTGACCAACTATATTAGAATGTCTCAATCCACGCTGTCTCAATCCACATATGTCATATTTTTCAATTATACAAAAACATTGTCCTGTAAATGTGTATTAAATATATATATTGGTTAAACTACATATAGACTTTTAGAACCCTTACTAATGCTAATGTAAATCTTTTTGTGTAACTACATAAAGTATATTTATGTATAGTCTTAAAATCTATAATATATTGTCAGATTCATATTTCTCGTGAATTTTGGATGGCTTCAGTGAATACTGGAGATAGGCACCACAGTGGTATGGAGAGATATCGCCCTTCCTGATCACTTAATGAAAATTCCCTCAGTGAACACAAATTAACTGATTACCTAATCAATCAGTGTTTTTTCTCATTATGACTGAAAAGATGCTTAGTTCTGGAGACGGTTTAAATAGATTGTTTAGCTGCTTATAGTTGTTTTGAGTCCAGCAGTAGCCCTTTTCAGGATAGCATCACAAACTTACATAGTTCCAGCTTCTCCGTTTCCCGTACCTTATTATAAACTGAATATGTTAATGGTATGTTACTTAAATACACTTTAAAGTGGTTATGAAAATAGCCGTAAAGTGCCCAAAATGCACACTTTAAACATATATGTGTGTGGAGACAGTGGGTGTCTGTGATGACCTAATGTAAAAAGCATATAAGTGTATGAAAATTGTACTAAAACCTATGTTTATACTGGAAGTCTGTTTGTTGGTTTGTTGAAAGTTCATTTAACTCAAACTTGCTGGCAACGATGCTGATTCCGGACAAAAGGTGGACTGACTTTAAAATGAATTGGGACTCTATCAAAGGAAAATTGAAACGTACATCAGGAAGACTGAACAAACAAAAATAAAGTGTCACTTATGAGTCTCGAATGTTGTGAATAAGCAATCTTTGGAAAAGTAACTTCTTATTGTTGCAATGTTTGAAAAAGAGAAGATGACATTGTTTAGAAGAAGCGCTTTTTCAAAGTGTAGTGTGCTCTGTTGTCACCAAGTGACTCAGTCTCGGCTTTTTCCGTCTCTGTCCGCCTTCTCATTAACATTCCTCACTTGTGGGTGTGATGCTGAGAAGATCTCCTGCTTGCCGAGCGGAGACGCGCAGTGTGCCTGTGCGTTAGAGGAGGTATCAGCTGCCGGCAGGAGGGGAGCGACGAGGAGGAGCGGAAGAAGAGACGGCAAACCTACGTTGCAGGCGACCATTCCTTCACTGCTGGTGTCCTTTCACTGCTAGCCACCTGCAGAAAACGGTCTTTTCCTGCTATTTTTTTCTCCCCCGCGACTGAAGGTGTCCAATATGTCTGGGATCTAATATCTCCGGAGAAATAGAGGAATATCAGAACACCCCAGTGGATGTGGACAACTAAACTGTCGACATGGAAAAGATAGTGAATTTATTCGTTTCACTTCTCCTGGTTTTATGGGGATGCGCGCTTGGAGGCTCGCCCAGTGTTCAGATTGGTAAGCGCCCATTAGTTCAACCGAAAAAGCCAGTTAGCTACAAACATGTTTGTGCGTAAAAACCTGTGAAATTGGTTCTAAATTTGTTGTATTAATCAAATATTTGCCAGGGTAAAAAAAATAATTTGTATTTATTTCAGGGGGACTTTTTCCAAGGGGCGCGGATCAAGAATACAGCGCGTTTCGGATAGGAATGGTTCAGTTTGGCACCTCGGAATTCAGACTGACGCCTCACATTGACAATTTGGAAGTGGCAAACAGTTTCGCTGTTACCAATTGTTGTAAGTTAAACATATTTTAAGTATTTTCTTTTTATTGAAAGAAGCCTTCAATATCATCTGTGATATAATCTCCACCGCTGTGCTATGCACCATACGAGTTTGGATAAACGTTATCAGCTCTTAGGATGGAATGATCTGAGCTGTCTAATCTATATTCTGTCAGCAAACACATCCAGACTGCGAGCTGGGTAGTTGAGGATGAACGAGGCTCGTGTAGGCAGAGGGAAAGTTGGTTTCCACAGAAACCGTCGGTCACATCCATCCCATTTTCATTCCTTCAGATTTAGAGATCAAACAGAATAGTCCTCAAGAATATCGATCCGAATATTTATTATCACCCTCCTTTCATGCAAACCAACTTATTTTTTTCGAAAGTAAGGGGGTGGTAGAACTAGACTTAATTTCAGAATTCCCTAATCTGTTTCTTGTAACAAATGATATTTTAAGCAGCCACCTTCAATACTTTATCTTTAATGTTCACTGAAAGGATAAACTATACTGGAGATAGACAGAATGACTGGATCGGTACACATTCGCTGTTTTCATCTTTCAAGACGAAATCTGCGATGTAGGACTTGCTG
>VURO01048769.1:30330-62717 GCA_015108175.1 Pelvicachromis taeniatus
TGGCAATAATCAGGTGCTCTTCTATAGACTTTAGTTGTAGAAGAGCATTTGATTACCGTATATCTTCCAATAGTAGCCCCGGCGTTTATTCAAAAAATTATTCGACCGGCCCGGCGTTTAAAAGAGACCGGCGGTTGTTGGAGACCGGCTCTTATTCCCTTCTCAGACGGAATGGACATTTTGACTTTCTTCCTTCCTCGATAGCATCCGATGACAAAGCATTTTTGACACGAAAAGGTATTTGCCGTATGATTTACTGCAGGAAGGCGATACGAAAAGAGTAGTAGTGTGTGGAAAAGGCGGTGGGTCATTGGAGATCGGCGTTTACAGACCGGTGCTTAAAGGTGACCGACGTCTATTTGTCGCGACATGTTTTCAAACCCGGCGTTTATTAGAAACGGGCGTCAATAAGAGACAGGCCACTACTAGCAGATATACAGTACTTGCTAAGTTTGAGTACCTATCTATCCTTCCTAATAGTTCACAGAGAAAGTATGGAAAGATCACAGAAAACAGACCCAGATTCCCTCCTGCCTCCCCACCACTCTTATCTACCTTTACCCTGAGTCATCCTGCCCTTTTTAAAAGGACACAGCCAGCCTAAAGAAAGTCTGTCCTACATTTACATTACATTTAGATTTTGCTCACTGACACATAACAGTGGAACAATAGAGAGAACAGAGACATATCTGTAAATTTGCTGCTCTCTGGCTGTTCAAAGACATTCTTATCCTATTGTGTCATTTGCATTCATCATTTTATATTTCTTTATCTTTCCTGTCATTCTAGTTCTATTTTTTTCTTTCAGTCCGCACACAACATGCCCACACATACACAATAAGATTTAAAAAGTTTGACAAAAACACCCATTAAGACTAGACAAGGCAACAGATCGAATCTTAATCCCACATTGATGGGAAGCACAGGTTCTCCTCTGTGCATGTTGATGAGTATCCCTCTTTAGCCATAAACATTATATGTTGAAATAATGAAAATAGTTAAATGAACTTTAAATTGATTGTAATTATATTTGAAGATTCATGTAGAATTATAACAGTCACTTGAAGTTCACCTATGAAAGACTAGCTCTTTTTTTTTGGGTTGTGTCATGTTCTTTCAGCAAGTTTGTTAAATTAGGCCTCAGTCACAGTCACACAACCTCTGCTCACTAGGGAAAGATGTGTATTACAGGTTTCTGGCAGTTGTCGGGGAAAATCGGTCACAGAGAGGATGCTGCACAAAATAAAATTGGCTTGGTCACGTGCAGATTGCCACAGTCCCTCATAGTTTTAAATGGAAAATGCTGATTTGTCTGCAAACGCTCGCTAACCATCGAGCGGAAGGGAAACTGGAAAAACATTAGCGCAAACTGGAAACGGAGAATGTTCGTTTTCAAGTTAAAGTTACTATACCTTTACCTTACCACTGAAACATGCATGCTTCAAAAGGTGCAGCTATTACTTTGAAGGTTTCTTGTTACATTTCACTCGTCACAATTTCACGACAGCTCAGAGAGTAGTTTGTGACTACAAGACAAGGCTGGTTTAAAATCTAGTCAGCTCACTTTTCAGTGATACAGTGGTAACAACATGCTCTTCATCAACTGTGATCAAATCTCGATGGCAAAGTGAGATAATCTATAATCATTTTGGATACCCAGCATCTGACTCGTGATAAATTTTGCCTTCTGCCGAGGTGATACACTAGCTACTCTCTGAAACACAACTAGTTCACATAATAAAACAGCAGGAGTAAGGGGTGGTGTTGATATTAATGCTGTTGTCACTGCAGTATGTAGGCTTTTTATAACGGTAGGAGAAATCTTTTTTTTTTTTGCTTTATTTTTCAGATTATAGATATGAGAGGGGACATCTTGATAGATATCCAAGGATAAAGCCGTGGTTGCATTTGAGGATAAGAATCTGGGCTCCGTGCATACAATCTGCTAATCTAGGTCTTTTGTGACACTGGTGCAGAGATAAAGTGCTTGCGTTAAAAATAAATGATTAAAACAAGGAAGGATAAGTAAATACAACATGATTCTCATTGACTTAAGGCAACATTTTGTTTCCTGAAGTCAGTTTTCTGTGCTGCATGGTTGCATTATACCCCTATCTGACATGAAAATTCTCTTACGTGACTATATTTTATATATTACAGTGTTTTTAGTGCTGGAGACATAAAATAGCAAATAGAGTTTCCATACTATATTCATCAAATACTTCTAACCCCAGTTAATTTTATTTTCAATCATAGTAACAGATATTTAACCACTGTATCCTGTACTTCAATGTGTATTTCCTTTTAAATGATGGTTATGATCAGGTTGTTGGAGTTGATGAATATTTGTATAACCCAAACAAATTGGAGGTTTCTGGCTGCCGCTGGGTGAAATAGGTCACAAAGGGTGTGCTGCAACAAAAACGTCCTTGTGATCTCTTCGGTTGTTAGGAAATTGCCGCAGTTGCCTTAAGTTGGTGTGAAAGACATGTCTGCAAACCCTTTCTAACTATCCACTTTCAACATAAAAGTACTGCTTTACCACTAAAGACAGAGCTTTTATTTTGAAAGTGAACAATGTCTTTTCCCAGTTTGTGTTGCACTCTTTGAAGTTTCACTACTGCTTAGGGAACAGTTAGTGAGTTTTTGAAGATAAGTCATCATCTTACATACAAACCTTTGCTTGTATGTAGGTTGACTTGAAGCACCCTAGTCATAATGAAATCAGCTGCATGATATTCCTCTTTATAATCAGTTTTACTTAGTGACAGCAAACAACCATTTGCCAAGTGGAATATACACATTTTTCCCCAGCGATCGGTAGTTATGATGGGTTTAGTGACCAGTCTCTAGGCCAGCGTAACTTTAGTTTAGCAACTGATGTCACAACAACTGCCAGCAACCACTTTTTTTTTTCTTTCTAATGACTGGTGGTTGCCAAGCAGTCACTTTACAGTCGCTGTAAAGAAATAAATGTGGGATTGTTATATGAAAGTCAGTTTAAGAGGGATGAACTGAGCGTCAAGGAAAAGATGGTAAGTCCGAGGTTAAATTAAGATAATGACCTGATGAGAGACCTGAAATTAGAAGTTGAGATTTATTGTGGTGATGATGTATTTTCTCTTGACATCCCTCTAATGAAAGAGATTAAAAGAAAAAATGAGAGAATTCTACAAAAAAAATAAAAAAATAAAACAAAACAAAACAAAAAAACAAAGCATGTGCCAAAACTTTTGTAACACACTTATAGGCTACCACATGAACAGTAACTGCAGGATTATGTGTGTTAAATGCTCTTTACTTTGCCAGACCTCTCTGAGTTGATCCCTATATATCTACAGCAAACACTGAGTGTCTGGTTGCTATGGCAGCTGCTCCCTCAGATGCTGGATGAGGCTGTGTTTTTATAGATAACTAATTTTGCTCTCAGGTTCCAAGATCATTAGAACATAAAACAGCAGATCCAAATTCTGCTTTGGTATTTCCACTAAAGGTCACTGGACATATGGTGGGTTTTATTATGGGAGGCAGATGAAATGCGAACAGTGTGTCTGATGTATGACTGGCTTTGCAAAATCAATGCAGCTAAAGAATTCTGTATTGTGCTTCATGAAACAGACTGGTGTGCGTGTGCAGTAATACACCACAGTATTTTTCTGTCTTTAGATCTGAATGTAGGGAGTGTTTTAACAGTGGGAGAATTTAAAGATTTTTTAATCTTGAGGTACAAATTAGTCTTTAGAGAGAGCAGGTTGAGCTATGGAATTTTCTTTGATCTTTGTGCAAGATAAACATTTATTATGTAGGATTTCTTTGAAGAATATGTCTTGCAGAATAGGTGTTTGTAAATGGTTGCACGTGTAATTGATTGCTGAATTGTATCTAGCCGTTGTAATGCAGTTAGTTTCAGGGTGACCAACACACTGAATTCAAGATAATGTAAAGGCAAAGTGAAGATCCTAGTTTTATTATATAATACAATGAAAGGTGTCTTCTATTATGTTTACTTATTCCACATAATTTAACACTGTTAAATTGCAGGAGCAGTCAAATTCATAAATGCAGACATCACAGTGGTCTTTGATTGTTCTGTTTGTTATTTTCGCTCTTTTTTAAATGGGGATCCTGTTTTCAAAAAGATGATTGTGAAAGTGTTATGTGTGGTTGTTAAAAATGAGTCAAATACAAGACTCATGAGGCAGGTAATGTGAACAAAAAGTCAGCTTTAATTCCAAACATAAAAAACTGGGAACATGCTGAGGCTTAGAAAAATTAAGGCTGGTAAACAAAAAGGCTGGGTAATCAGAAATAGCAGAAAAACTAAAAAGAATAACATGGCACAGGAAAAAAGTGACAAGTCACTGAGGAGATGAGCACGTAGCAAGCAGGTAGATACAGGACAGACTGAAAACCAGCAACGGAAACACATAAATAATGAGAGCTTTGTAAACCAGCAGAAAGGAGGGAATCAGATGAGAGAAGAATGAGCAGTCAAAAAAAGTGACTAACAAACAAAAACTGGAAAATACTAAAACAGAGATATGGACTTCGTACAATGCAGTTGTAATAATCACATTTCATTGCCTAGAACATAGAATGTAAATAAAAGATGGCTTTCTTAACTTCTGATAATCATGGATTCTGCGTGAAGCCTTGATTGTTGCATTTTTCCAGTACCACGTTGTCTTGTCAGAACTAAAAATGAAATTTGGAAAAATTTGGACTCTTCACCTGTCTGTAAATATTTTTCCTTTATTCTAGTCTATGGTGGCTGACTCACTGCCTATTTTAGAAGCTATTTTACTTTCTCATTTGTTGCATTTTTAAGCTTTAGAAGGTTAATAGCTAACATAATGCTCAAAATTTGGATTTTGAGCATTATTTGAAAATCTCACCTTTGTTTCACAAAACATAATATTTGTCATTATGGCCAAATAGAGCAAGTTTTGTCTTGTCTGACCATAAAACTTCTCCTGTTCAAAGTGGGCATCTGCAAATTTCAGTCGAGCTTGTAGGGTTAGACGTCAAGGCGTCTTTTTTGGTTGGAACCTTTTTGGCTGTCTCAGTGATGTAAAACTTCATGGTGGATAGTGAGACTGGTGTTTAAGTTCATGGCACTCTTGAGCCTTGGTGGTTCCTGGGTTTTGTGTAAACATCCTAGCCAGTTTCATCTCATCTGATGCTGGGAATATGGTGTTAACACATCCAAATCCCGTGTGCTTAAATACAGTTGTTTGATGATCTTGAAATCTGCAGGTGTTTAGAAAGGAGTCTCCCCCAACTCAAATAAATCAATCAATCCCACAGGTTCAATTGGCGAATCATTGGCTTCGCCAGTAGAACCTGTGAGTGCCGCCAAACAAATCCTTTTAATGCTGGCAAAGAACTACCAGATGTAGTAAATTATGACCTCTAATAAGAAGTTAAGAGGCATTAGTTTTGTAAAGTTTAAAGACTTTCAGCTCCACTTATTAAAAGATTTAAGTGAATATACCGTATATCTTCCAATTGTAGCCCGGGCATTTATCCAAAAAAGTATTCAGCCGGCCCGCCGTTTAAAAGGTCTCCAATAACCGGCAGTTATTGGAGACCGGCTCTTATTCCCTTCTCGGAATTGTCTCGGAAGAGAGAGGTAAAGAGGACCCAGGCGCGGTTTTTAGACTGAGGTGAAAAGACGTTTCACAAGTGCGTTTACTTACAGTGCTCCAAAACGTATTCCAACAGTTCACAAATAATGCAGTTCCCAATTGCTCCTCCTTTGCTCCCGAGTGTCTCCTTGTCTGTGGTAGCCCAGTGCACGAGTGGTGCTCCCCGAAACTTCTCTCCGCCGACTCTTCTCGAGAGGACGTAAAAGACCAGAAAATTAGCAGTTAGCAGGTTTGCTAGCCGACAGTTCAAGTTCAGTGTAATAATCCCACTTCGATGGTCGCTGCGCATCCAGCTTAAATGCCGCTGGTCGTAGATGACGGCTGATTGGAAACAGCTGGCCAAGTGAGAGGTCTGACAACAGCGCGGACGTTTGTTTTTTGGGGTTTTTTAAGCGACGTTCCAGTCACACTCCATACCAATTGGTGGCGTGGCGGTAATGCACCATTCAGTTGTTTGCCAACCGCCAATGAAATTTAAAAAGAAGAAGAGGAAGACAGCGCGGAGGGACTTCCGGGTCGAAGGTCACCCGGCTACTATTGGAGACCGGCGTCTATTTGTCAAACCGGCGTTTAAAAGAGACAGGCTATTAATGGAAGATATACGGTATGCTTACATTGGAGCCTATATGTATGATTTTTGACCCTGTGTGGATTGGAGAAAATCCCAAATGAACTCAAACTTGTCCACCCAATTTTTGTTTTTCACCAGTCAACCATGTACCCTATAGAGTCATTCCACCCTGGAAAAAGAAGAGTTTAAAGGATGCATTAAACGCCCCAAATTACCATCACATTCAAGAGCATGACTGTATGTAAACTTCTGACCACAACTGTAATTCATTCAACGATGCTTAGAAAGCAACAAAAGTCACGGTGCACATCATGCGGGTTCTGTGCTAAGATCACACACTGGGTATTTAGTATAGGGGCATTCAGCAATCTCTGTTCCTGTGAAAACTGCATCTATCCACGGCAGAAAGCCTGCAGGAAACAGGTCAGTGAACAAAAGCGGGAAGGGAGAAAGAGAGGAGACAGAGAGAAATAGGATGGGAGATGGGAGGAGGGGGGTCAGAAGTTGATAAGAACTGAGCTGTACTGTTCTACTAGAGACCAGCTGCCGGAAGAGCTGCTCAAAGGCAGACAAAAACACTTCCCAGTCCTATCGGCCACTCAAAAGCATGACTGAGAACTGTCACCAAGGCAACAGCCTACGCAAATTTACTGCATGTATATTCACATTAGCAATAAAAAAGTGTGATTTTTCACATACAAGTTTGGCCATATAGTAAATATGAGTCTATGCAACTGTAACATTAAGGAAGCACAATTTCTGTTCTGTTTCTGTTGCATTAAAATATATTTAAATAATTAGTGCAGAGAGCTTACCCATATTTCTTATATCCATATTCCAGAGGTTTTTAAGAAAGATTTTAGAGCCTAAACACTACATTTAAATGTGTGCTGTGTTTTCTGCTATGTAGAGAGAGAACATGGCTGAAATACGTTACCCTGGCAACAGTCTACAGAGGGAATTAAACCAGATCACGCCTTTATGGGCTGCAGACAAGTCATAAAGCACACGCAGTACATATTAATATTTTGCTTTCTGTAAGTGTTGTACATTTTACAGTCTATAGTCCTAAGTTGCAGATGAAGAGACATCTTTGCCTAAGAATATAACCTAATTATCAGGATGATAGCCACAATAAGACCATGTCAAATTCTGCATTTACAAAAAAAAAAAAAAATCAGTGCTTCCTTTCTTCCCTCTTTCAGCAAAGGATACACTAAACCATCCCTTACAAAAGGGAAAGAGCTAATGCTGTCCCACATTTTAAAGTGGCACACCATCCATTCATTCAGGAAACCATAATATCAGCATGAATGATGCAGATCATCATAGGAATTACTTTTGTGCTTTAAAGCTTGTGCCGTAACTTGGTAATATTTTTGATATGTTTTTAACCGTCAACAAGGTAAATAGGCAAATTCTGGGTTTTTTGTAATATACTGTATATAGAAGATAAAAGTTGAAATAAGTAACTGAGACTGAGTGACTGAAGGAGGCCAAAGTGACTTCTATACAGTCAGAATATCTGTGTAGGTTCTCAGTCACCCAGGTCATGGTAGTTTAAGGAGCTTGGGGAAAAATCACCTGGACTTCTTTATGTTTATTGGAAACAGTTCACCTCTCATCCGAGAAGCTTCTTGGATGAGAGGTGAACCGTCTTCAAGAAACTATACAGTCAGAAATATTTTGGAAACAAGAGGCCCAGGCTCATGCTGATCATTTGAAACAATGCCATTTTAAGGAACGTCTTCTCTGGATTCACCTTTCAGATGTGGAAGCTGCATTCGTCTTTCTTTGCAATGTCTCTGCTGGTCAGATTGTTGCTTTGTGTAAGACATTTTGTATAATGGATTTAGAAAGGGCTCTCCATTTGTAAACATCGATGTTAAAATAATGTTACGGTTAGAATAACTCACTTGGGCTTCATTAAGTCTTCATTTTGAGAGTTGTTGCCAGAATTTAGCACTGAAATTCATAAATTTTGCTTCAATCAACGGATGAAAGCCTTAAGATAAGAAATAATTCAACTAGAGTAACTGCAAAGGGAAGAGAAATTTAGCAGTTTAGCTAGCCTGCATTAAACAGCACAATAAGAAGGGGGACGTTATGTCATATGGTACATTCTTAATCCTTCCACGAATTCATATTATTTGCCATTGAGGAGAAGCATCCAGGGAAAAAACATATGAGGTCATTTATTTGACTCATCAACCATGACCACCGACTTCAACTTAAAGAAAACATCTGGGAATCAAAAGAGGAAGAATTCTGTTCTGCGCTAAAGTGTGTGTTAATTGAGAAAAAATACAATCTCAAAATTGTTCCTGTGTCAGAGCCTTAAGTTAGAAACCTCTTTCCCATTTTATGTATCTGAGCCGCAGTGATAAGGATGCAAATACTTAAAAAAAATCCAGTACTACACAAGCATTTAGGAGCACAGCATTAAATTTAGTTTAAAAAGCTGCTTGTAGCTGTCCTTACATCACCTACAACACTGTTGAACAGGGAGGAGGACTCTGCAAGGGCCTAAAAGGATTGAGTTCACCCAGAAGAGCCAATAAAGATGTTTTTAGGCGCTTAAAAAGCATCTCTTGTCTAGAATGAAGAAGAAAATGAAAATGCCATTTTTATTTGAACTCTAGTTATTGTAGTTCTTTCTGATAATTGCATGAGAACCATTCACTGTTAAGTAGTTATTTGGTTTGTTGATCAGTTGAACACTGGTTCACACATCTTTATCTCTTACTGTAAGCTTAGCTTATCATAAAGTCTGCAGTCTGTTAGTTTTTTGGCAGCTGTTCTGAGTTAGTTAGTTGTACCTAAGTAAGTTACTTAGGGTCTTGCATGAAATATATAAACCAATAAAATAAACCAGTCCTTTTTAAATAGAAAGGTGCTTTTAGTCAAGTTCTGTTTGCTTTGTACTGCAGTGGAGCTTTTGAATCTAATTTGGCATTTTGATAGTTCCAGTGTTGTTGTTTTTTTTTGTTTTTTTTTTTTAAATCAGATGACCTGAATTTAACTCAATATCTGGGGACAATGCGTAGAGAGCCCCTAATGCACTGGGTGCTTTTTCTTCTATGTTATGCTTAGTGGTTTCACCATTTACAAGGTGAAATTTATGCTTTATAAAATACAATTTGAAACCCACCATAAACCCACAAACAAAGAACATGTTTACTGAGGTTATAAAACAAGTGAAAAACAAAACAATTTTGTCACAGATGTCTAAATATTTTTTACTTGCCATCTACATCTAATATATTGTCTATGCTTTGCACAGCTGTGGAGTGCTTTGCTTAGCTAACCAGCTGCTCGATTCGGCTGCATACTTACATATTACATAAACTGATCATTGGTTAAAGCACATGGGCTTATGAATTTTAATTTTCCAACCTGTTTGCAATGGAATTTTATATTAATGACCAGAATCAGAGACGGAAATATAAAAAATTCCTAATAAACACCTTATGAGACACCTGGAGTTAATGTTGTCATCTAATACGCAAAGGGAAAATTGAATGCATACAGCATATAGCACAAAAATTAACAGGTGAAATATGTTGAACAATATGAAAATGTAACTGTTTGTTATGTTTATTAAAATATTTAATTTGCATTTACTGGCAAAACTTGCCTTTGTTTCTTTACAGCCGTCAAAATATCATAAATAAAGAAAATAAACCTGAAAAATATTATCAAAACATCATAGGAAAAAGGGAATAAAATGTAATTTCGTTTTTATTTGCTCAGAGGAAAACATATTAGAAGTTATAAAAACACTCCCTACACTCTATAAATTTGATTAAAAAAATATTTTTCTTCCCACGAGTGCCGTGAATTCTAGCTTGATTAAGCATGTCCTTCACCATAATCCTTTCTCATCTTGTCCTTTTTTCCGGTTTAAAAAAATAATACAAAAATCCCTTCCATGTTTGAATAACATTTTCACATAATAGTAGCATGACATTTGGGTTTGTTTTGGGGAAGGCAGAGACAAGCCACCAGGTTTCTCCAGTGTTTTGTAGACATCCAAGGTCAAAATTTTCCTGTGCAACAACTATATCAGTGACAAATTTCCTCGGGGCGCCTTTATGCTGTGCAAACTGGTGACATATCAGTTCTACATAAAAGCCACAAAGTCTTGAGGCCTTTTTTATGCGGTGAGAACAGAAGTGTTGGAGATGTTGAGATATATAACAGTGAGTTCTGTTAGATGTGACTGGACTGCTGATGATTATCACCACAGTGACGTGGCATGTGCGAATGCATGCATGTGCATTACACTGATTCATCAGTTTGCTAAAGCACTTTGCCAATTTTGGCCTTCTGTTACCAGATGGTTTTGTCAAGTTTGCCTGTTTTAGTCAGTTTTCTTCTACTGGATGGGAAATTGTCTATTTTCTTTATGTAGATATCAATTAAAAGCATTAATATGCCAAAGATTTCTGTATATACTGGATTTAATATTTTCAAAATAAAATACGTTGAAACTATGTTGAAGCTTAAATATGATTAGATACTTGATATGAACTGAATCTGCAACAAAACATCAAACCGTAATTATCCATGTTGTTTGGACAATTTCAAGGCATATTAGATGTCAGCTGAAGTTGCAAATTTATGCAGGTTTAATCTTTGATCAGTGACGGAGCAGTCGTGTAAACAGTGGCTGAGCAGCGAAGATGCCTTCAGTGCCACAGTGGTGAAAACGAGGTCAGCTAATTGGGACGGCTAAATATATTTCAAAGGGTACACCTTCTCTTTGGAAGGTGATAGACTGTGCCAGAGTCACTATTGGAACAGATTTAACATCATCCCGTAATGAGGGGATTAGAACCTTCTGTTGACCACAGAGTGCCTGATGAGTGTTTATATAGCTGTGGCACAAATAATGTGGAGCAACTGCTGGGTGAACTAATGGAGTCGTTACAAGAAGTGGCATATTCTATCCATTAGATTAACCCAAGTTCAGGCAAAACAAATCACACAAAATACAAAAATAAAAACAAAACAGTAATAACCCATGCTGTTTGCTGCTTAATGTGCCTGTGCATCTGCTGCATGTGCTATGGATATCAAATTGGTCAATTAATCAGCATCAAATTACTGCAGATAATGTACTGTATATGAAATAATAACTGAATCTTGATGGAAAAAATATCTCTCTCTGCATTTTTCTGTGTTCTGATAAAACTCACACTTAATCATTAAAGTGTCGGAAAATGTGAAATGCACACAGGTGCATGTTGTGTTGTTGTGTTGGCATGTCTTGATATACAGTGAAGCTCAAATTTAAGAAAGCCACTGTTGATGGATCTTTGTGGCAAAGTGTTTGAAATGTGGTGAACACTCTAAACATTAAGATCTCAGTGTTTCAGTGTATATTTGTGTAATCTTTACGATGATAGATGTGTCGTTTTCTGTACAAATAGCCCAATACAGAACGCGCCCATGTGTAGCCATCCTCTTTTTCACACTTTAAGGAAGCAATTTTCTTGTTATTGTTCCCTTCTGCTCTTTTCTTTCTGTTTTCTATAAATGTTTAGGACATTTCAGAGGCTGTTGGATATATCAGAACTACAAAGCAACATGCTTAAATATTCTATTTATGTAAAGATTAATATAATGACTGCCTTATGTTTTACATCACACCTTGATCAAATTCTCATTTTTCATTTGACATGACTGGTCCACAGATGAAGGACTTAAAACTAAATGAATAAATAAGTGGGATTCTGTGACAAACTAGATCACACATGCATAACCAAATGCAAATAACCCAAATTAACAAGCACAAGCACAGACACATACATAGATATATTATTTATATTATACATTATTGTCTGTAACAACAATATTAGGATTACAAGTCCCCAAATCAACAGTCTGTTTATCTTGCTGAAACATTCCCAAATTTAGTGAGAACTGAATTTTTTCCCCATGTTATCATCACAAACAGAATGATAGAGAGGGAAAGCTGGCACCATGCTATAACTTACAGACACAGCAGTGAGCAATAATAAGATTTGTTTTAACATTTTGCTCATGGTGCCTAATTAGGGTGACCTCGAGAACACTAGAAAACACTAGAAAACGAGATTTACCCAATCACTTCTTCTTTTTTCTGCATTTGGAGGGGGATTTCTGACGGTGAATACTTGCTGGTTTCACTGAAAAGCAGTCAGATGTGACAGAGGCTTAATGGCTTTTCCAAAATCCCCAGTGTTTCTAAGAGTTACTGTTTGTGGCTGGCTTTTCTTTCTTAATTAAACATTTCAAAATTCCTTATTGAAGAAATGCACGTAGACGTCTCGCCCATTAAAAACCTTACTTTTCATTCTTTTTCTGTCACATTTCACAGACGGCAAAATCCTTTGAACAGTCCCTGCACAGACAAATAGATGAATTTCCATATTTGGTAATAAAGTAACATGTTGTCAAACTGTTCTCTCTGGCAGAAGCTGCAGCACAGTCATGGGGGATATCCAGTCTCTAAGCATGAGCTCAGTGAGTTTTAATCCTGGGCAAACTCAGCAAGCTCACCAGCAAGAGTGTCAGCATAGAAAGGCTAGAAACATGACAATGGACAGAAAAAAGAGCTGCAACTCTCTTAGCGTCTGTAAGTGGCAGGAGACCTGGAATATGGTGCATGTTTAAGAAATATGGTGCCATGGTGAGAGAGGAAAACGAATATAGCTTTTGCTTGCTATAGAGTGGGTTTTAAGTCCCACAATTATCATGCCAAAAAATATGGCATATACTTACACATCTATTTCATCAGCTATTCTGAAATAGGAAAGGGGGTGTAAAGCAAAAAAAGGAGACTGTAATGTGAAACAAAATACATATATGGCATTCTCTTTGTGTGAACTGTAATTGTCTAGAACATGATCAGTATTTTCCAAAAACAAAAAGGATTCTTATTTAAGAAAATATCTCAAACAGAAAATAAGAAAAGAATATTCAGATTTAAAAGCTTAAAAAAGGCTTAAAATGAACAATTCAACAACAGCTTCAACAAGCAGTAATCTTGTTTTCAGATACGAATTCAATGGATGATACTGTGAACTACAGTGGCTAGCCTCGACCCACAGTTCCATTGTTGCACATTATCTGTTGGATACAAGTATATTTACCTTATCTCAAATGTAATTCAAAGCTCTTCACTGGCATCATATTTTCAGACTTCATTCCTTTAAATTACCTTGACTTATTTAACATGTAACCTAACTTATTTTCTGAGAGACATGTAATTTTACTTCATTGACCTGTACACTATCCTTCTCAGGTTAGACTGTGACAGTTAACAGTTAACGCACTTTAGGTTCTGTTAGCTTGCATGGAGACAAAAATGAAATTAGATTAGTGAGGTCTAATCTCTCTGTGGCCACATTACTGGCCAGTGTCATCTGCTAAAAAGATTAGGAATGGTGTCACAGACTGATGGAGGAGATTGGACTGCTGTTAACAGTTCGGCTCCGGTGACTGTGATGAACATTTAATTGCTTGTGTCAATGGATTGTTAAAGATATTTGAAGCGCATAAATATTGGTAGCGGACGAAAGCAAGTCGCTGGTATTCTAGCTAGTTTTTAAAGGACTATGTGTGCATTTGGGGTGAATGTTTTCCAAGGAACACTGACAAACTTAAAAAAAAAAAAAAAGGTTTGACAAGTAAACAAGTAATACTTTCATAGCCTCATAAAAAAATCATTTTGTATACATCATTGAGCAATTAATCTACTGTTAAATATTTCAACTCACCAAAAAGAGGAGACATTGTGGAAAAACTACTAAAAATATATTTTCTAGAAAAAAAACAGAAAGGCATTAATGTGAAAATCTAGTTTCTTTTGGTTTATTGAGGTACCGTATATCTTCCAATTGTAGCCCGGGCGTTTATTCAAAAAATTATACGGCCGGCCTGGTGTTTAAAAGAGACCGGCTGTTATTGGAGACCGGCTCTTATTCCCTTCTCAGACGGAATTGTCATGGAAGTGAGAGGGAAAGAGGACCCAGGCGTGGTTTTTAGACTGAGGTGAAAAGACGGTACGTTTATTTACAGTCCTCCAAAACGTATTCCAACAGTTCACAAATAATGCAGTTCCCAATTGTGCTCCTCCTTTGCTCCCCTGTGTCTGTGGTAGCCCGGTGCATGAGTGGTGCTCCCCGAAACTTCTCTCTCTCTCCTCAAGAGGAAGTAAAAGTTAGCAGGTTCGCTAGCTGACAGTTCCAGTTCAGTGTAATAATCCCACTTCGATGGTCGCTGCATCCAGCTTAAATGCCGCTGGTCGTAGATGACGGCTGATTGGAAACAGCTGGCCGAGTGATGAGACAGGGAGGGCCGATGTTCCAGTCACATGCCATACCAGTTGGTGGTGGTAATGCACCATTCAGTTGTTTGCCAACCGCCAATAAAATTTAAAAAGGAGAAGAAGAAGACAGCTGGGAGAGGGACTTCCGGGTCGAAGGTCACCCGGCTACTTTTGGAGACCGGCGTCTATTTGCGTGACATTTGCGCTTATTAGACACCGGTGTTTAAAAGAGACCGTTGGTTATTGGAAGATATAAGGTATATGTTAAATTTTGCCTGTGTCAGTACACCATGACATTAGTGTTGGCCATATTTCAAAGTACACAAGCAAACTTCAAGCACACAAGCAAATTTCTCTGAAGTCTAAAGTCATGGTCAATTTTATTTGTTTAAAAAAAGCTTATTTTTGTGTTGTTTCCAAGTTTGGCATTGTAAAGCAATTGATAACAATAGAGGTGTAATCTTCATTTACTTCATTGAGGATGGAAACTGTCTTATCAGTTTGCTAAAATAGATGATTCTTTAGACTCAAATTGTTTTTTCACATAACTGAATCATGGAAGATATTGGGCTTTTGAGCTTTGAGCTTGGTAATGAGGCTTTCCTTTCCAAAATGCACATTGAAAATAGTATTTTACTTTTCATCAACTTACAGTTATATCTGGAGGTGTTCAATTTGACCAAATTTCAACCAGATATTTTAGGAACAGACTTTTACTTGACCCAAAATGATTCCTGCAATTTTACAGCTTTATTGCGCTCAAAAGAAGTTTTAGTTTAAATTCTTTCTCGTCTAAGTAATATGATCTTGTTCAGCAGGAAGTCTGAGACTGGACAATGACCTAATCGTGACTCATTTGCCAGAGACAAATGTAATTAAATTAATTTCAGCTGAGATTTCAACTGAGATTTCATTAATGAAGCTGGTAATATTTAACAATATGAAAAAGTGGCTAAAGAATACTCCCTGTGTGGATACATGTATGAAACATTACAGCAGAAATGAAAGGAACCTTTACAAACACCCAGTACCCTACAGAAGTCATGGATCCCACCAGTACTCACACCATGTTAACTTTACACAAACTCCAGTTCTCTGTGTCAGTGAGGCACTTCACAATGATACTGGACAGACAAACAAATCGCTACATTAATTACACTGAAAGAAACATGACAAAAAGTCAATAACCCTCATTAACTTACATTTGATCAATATACATTTACATGGAGCGTGCCAGTCTATCTACTGCAAAAAGCAACCAAAGGATTAGATAGACATTTAGCTTTTATGATTACAGTCCATTGAGTTTTCTGTACTCTCTTCTGATCTTTGCATAATGAATGTTAGAAGCCAGTAACATCCCTGGTGTCATGTGGACTAGAACATATGCTCTATATTATTGAATACGGTGGTTTTGGAGAGTCAGCAGAATGAGGATGTAATACAAGTAATCTAATATAAAAACAGAGTAATCACACAGTATATAATTAAATGGTTGTCAACAAAGGCAAACATTAAAATCTAATGGCATCTAATATATTGTAGATATTATATATTCTACCGATACATCTGCTCCTAATGGTAAAAGTGGTGAAGCAGTGCACTGAAGCATATTTGCACGGCCCATTATCATACACGTGTGAATATGCGGAGTAGTTATATTTTTTGGGGGGCAGCGTTACCATACAACACAGAGAACATTTAGAGAACTGATATAGAGTTTTAAAGAATCCTTAAGTCATACAGAATACCAATCACAGTCATTATCACCATTATCAAATGAAGCCATAGGTCATTTCATAAAAGTTTCACAAAGTGACTAGCTCAGACTGGATCTGCTGCCGTTGAACACAAGCACTCCCCTGACAGAACTTATGGGACGCTACCCATTAATCAGCCAAAAAAGAAACTAAAAGAGATGTCCCTTAATGGTGGTGACTGGCCCTAATGTGCACTAACGGAGGGTAATAAAGGTCTTGGTTATATACATTGCTATGAATTATAGCAGGGCGTACCGTATGCTTCCCAAATAAATGTCAGAAGAGTTTGTCTCAAATGAGATATGACATTGCTCTAGGAAATCATTCGTAGCATGAAAGAGAGCGATCTGTTTCTGCTAAATAGTGAAAAGGAGGTTTACAATTGAATCCAATCAGGATTAAAAGCAAATGAAGTAAACAGTCAGTACCATGTCCTAACACAACTTTTTCTTCAGTCTGTTCACAGTTCTCTAGAGGAGTGTATGCCATTTTTGGATTCTATGACAAGAAGTCTGTAAACACCATCACCTCCTTTTGTGGGACACTGCATGTCTCCTTCATAACGCCCAGCTTCCCTCTGGATGGAAGTCATCAGTTCATTATCCAGATGCGACCAGATATCAAGGGTCCCCTCCTCAGCCTCATTGAGTACTACAAGTGGGACAAGTTTGCCTATCTCTACGACAGCGATCGAGGTAAGAAGTGAACCCTTTTTTTTAATATAGTTTTCAAAGTATGTTTCGAGTGCATTGGTCAAAAGTTTTCGTCACGAAATTCTCTAATGTAAATTTGCCACTGCTGTCAGCTGGTGATCCTGCGGCCTTGGAAGCTTGATATGGAGTGCTAATCCTATGGCTATTTGTAAAATGTGTATGTGAAATTAGGTTTTTAAATTTATTTGGATCAACATTAAAATATAGATTTTTAACAATGCATTTTTTGGGCATTTTGTTCAGGGAAAGACATACAGCAAAGGGCTGCAGGGTGTGCATCTGACATATACATTTCAAATGTAAATTTGAAAACTGCATTAGTGGCAGATATTTGGATTCCATAATATAAACCACAAAAACTGCAAGTTAGACCATATTATTATATGCTTGCTACTTTCAGCTGCCACCTTGCCACAAGGGGCTGCAGAAGGGTAATCTATCCAGCCTAAACTCTGACCCTCATAGTAAGATCATTTGTTGGTTCTGTTAAGGTGTAGAGGACTTTTTGTTAGCATAGCTTTTGGGTCCACTGGTCCTCTTAGAGGAAAGGGTCGAACGTCCCCCTGGTGACCTTTCCTCTTGGGAGATAAGTGGACCCAAACTTTGCCCATTCCCCCTGCTGGACATTTGTTGATATGCTTTTGGTCCACATGTCCCCTTAGAGGGAAGGGGTTGATCAAATTAACACAGAATCCTGAGTTATCGCTTTAATTCTGTGAAAAAAAACCATTTCTATTCCACTGTGTGCAACACAGGTGAAGCTCGGAAAAGGGCATTTTGGCTCATTACAAACAGCTTGTCACATACAATCAACTATAGCACCTCCTCCATTTGAGAGTGTAATCTAATATCAAGGGGAGGTTAGAGGAGAAGCAGTCAGAGTCATCTCTGACATACAGTAGAGATGATATGGCCTAAAGCTGCTGATTTCCACACTTGTTCTACATAGAGACGTGACGTCAGCAACGATGTGACCATCCTAATTGAAAGGAAAAGTAGGAAAAGTTGCACCATGCTTAGTTCACTTTGTGTTCTTTTTCAGCACCCCATCACAATCAAACAATAGACTCACTGAATTTTCTGGTTCCAACTCCAGCCAGACCCTTTTTGATCTATCAGTCAGTTAGACAGGCAATCTTTTCCCAAGATTAAGAAATGCAGAATCTGAAGACTGTCACCATAGCGCTCTTTTTTTTTTTTCAGTCTGCAGTTAACACAAACATTCACTAATACAGCAGCAGTGGTGCCCTTAATTATAAAACTAGCTTTTTTAGAGAATAAGTTAAATTATTTAGTCAGAAATAAAGTAGCTCTATGCTGAGCCTGTACACCTGTAGTCGGAATCCTGGATAAGATCAAGGACTGAATTTATCCTACATGAAATATTATCTACCCTGAAACTATAATATCCCAGCTTACTTCATATTCAAATCTATTCTGTCCCTTTTCTTTGATCCCTTTCATAAGTGATTCTTCCAAATCTGACGCTGATAATGTCGAAGTCTGGAAATAAGATTTTATATCTTCCAGCAGACATTTTCTCTCACTGCCTGAAACGTTGAACGCACTATATGCTTTATAAGCATGACAATTGTATTTTTTAATTGAGCTTGCAGCATGTGAGTAGGTAAAACGGAAGATGGCTGTGGCTGAATTCGAGAAGAATGGTTAATATAGCAATTTATAATAACGTGTAATAAAGGCGACAGCAGCCAAAAGGTTCAAGAACAATCTACTCCTGCTTTTGCATTATCTCACTTTGCTGTGTCATGTAATTCATTTTATGCTGTCACCTGCTAATTGTGATTCTGTGACTTTTGCCCTTGGAGCACAATGCAGTCTTCTGGTTCCAGTCTCTATTAACACTCTTATTGCAATGAAAAACCATAATTAAAGCTCAGTATTCTCTAGTTACAGTGAATAACGGTATTAAGTCTTCAATCCTAACATGAATACTCAGTGTTTAGCCTACACATTAAAATTATTTTTTTATCTTATAGAATAAAATGTTTATGTTCAGCACACTAAAATGTTCAGATCAGTTTTAGAAATCATTTTGAAGGTGTGCAACGCTGATAAATTCCAAAAGATAGCTTTATATGTATTTATATGATGCACTAAGTGGTTTAATGTAACAGAAATGAATCAACATAGAGATATGGAATTGCTGCTGTCTATACACAGAGTTTAGAGTGGCTTTACTGTGGATGGATTAGGAGGGATTTAGAGCGCTTGTGTTCTGCATTACCTTTAACTTTCTATAGTTTTACATCTCTTAAAGTCTTCCACTGCACCTTTTCCCATCCAAGACAGATCCTGCCTTCTCTTTATACATTAACGTTATCCTCCCATTTGTCCTGTCTGCTGTACAAATCATCTCTTGAGCTTCCTCTGCTTTTCTTCTTTCTGCCAGCATGCTAAGTCTTACCAGTCAGCCTTTCTGACTGACAGCAGAATCAAATACTGCTCCTCTCTAAAATCAGAAGCACCAGCTGTTTCACAGTGTCCCCATGCTAATGCTAGGAGTGACCTGCTGTCCTTACTGTACGTCCGCCGTGGCACTAAGGGGCCTGTTGTGCATATTTCATCATTGCATGGCTGTCTAATTAGGTCAGTGTGATCTACTCATTCCCATGGCAACCCAAAGTGTAGAGAGAAGAGGAAAGAGAGAGACTGTAAGTGACTGAGCTTGTTGGTAAATGATGCAAGGATGTGGATGTGTGTGGGTGTTTCTCAGGGAGTCGAAAGAAAGGAAGCAATGGAGTTGCCACCGGTTATGATGAATATAATATTAGCACACTGAGTCTAATGCATGAACCAGCAAATACCTTGTCAGCTGTGGCCAGTAACTTGGTTTAAATAATGGATCAAGATAGATTAAAGAGTAGATTAAAGAGAAGACCAATATTATGGTGCAGGTTAGGTACTGGGAACCTTTACTATTGATCAGTTGTTGACCAAAAACATCTCAAAAAGTGGAGCTGCAACATGTCTTTTATCATGTGATAAAAATGTGCCTACTTTGCAGTGGGCTCCATTCATTCGTTCATTCATTCATTTTCTTCTTATCTAATTCACTGCTTCACGGTTGATGTTTATCCTACGGGCCATGCGTGAGGTGTTAGGTTCCACCAACAGCGGTTACAGTTATAGTAAAATGGTGCTGTTACCATTAGTAACAAAAACTCCTATAAATATTTTCTTTTGTAACAAAAAGTGTCCGGGTTGAAAATAGGAGACAAAGAGACAAAACGGTTAAATTAAAGAGCTTTATTAATGCTTCTATTAATAACTGAACCAAAAGAGACGGACAAGCCGCTATCACCATTTAAAGAAAGAAAACAACAAAATTCAGGTGTTGGTCAGTAAACTGAAAATTAAGCAAAAAAAGATTAGTCACCAAACACACTCCTCTCCACAGAGCAGGCGCAAACAATCACCAAACACACACAACTCACTAGCTGCAACCACCAACATGGCTCTGGCCCTCAAGCGCACCTGTCTCAGGCCTTAACTACTTCTAATTGCTGATGGGAGTCAGCTGTACAAAATAGGATGCCTAAGGCAGGAGAGACAGCAGGACACACCCACACAAGGGCAACTTCAGGTGGAGGCCCTGCTATAACCTGTACATTAAAAAGGAGGCCATGAAAAAGCTTTGAAGCCATGAACCAGTCTTTTCAAATTAGGTGCTTAACGATAAGCTGTGTGATCAGCTAACAGTTATTAGCAAGTGTAACTGTCTATACAGTTTATGAATGCAGCTTGCTAAGCATACTAGCATTTCCTAATATATTAGAAATCCACTGTGTTTCGTCTAAATATGGTCACATATTCATACAATGCAGTCCCTGCTTCCAGACTTTAGGTTTATTTAATCAAAGTAAAATAAAAGCAATGTATACAACAGTGATAGGCACTCAAACAGCTATTGCTAATGTCAAATATTACAATTGTAACAGTGTGTTTTTTTTTAAATAATTTTCATTCTTTTATCTAAATATCATTTAATCATTTACATGTTTGAATCTAAATTAAAACAAACAAAAATAAGCAAAAATAAAAGTTATTGACACCTTTGGTTCATTTGCAGATTGAAGTTCTTTCTCTCGTGGCAGACCTGTAGGCAATGGCGGCCCCAGCTATTTATTCCTAAAACAAAGCCTTTAAACACTTGCAATTGATTTAAGTGGTGCTTCAATAGGCATTAACCAAAGAATAACAGGTTCACTCTGGGGAATGATGTTGGACTTTAAGCACAGTAGATATATGGGAACACAATTTGTTAAACAGATTGTAGCTAATGTGAGAATGAATTTGCAGGAATTTAATCAATATCCTCTATTTAATCTGAGCCTATTTGACCCTTATTTAAACATTTTACATAGTATTGTATATGTTCTCATGTGTTTGAAGGCATAATTGAATATAATAAAAATCTGTGTGTACAGTCCACAGAGATGCACTAGCTTGATTATATTTGATTTCAGCCAATGTTAACTAGCATTTTGCCTGCATATTACTCAGAACTTAGATTTAATTTAATTTACCTAAGTTCTTAAGAGTCAATAAAACACTCAAATTTAACCACTTCGGTGAGCTTACTACCTTATGATGAATAGTTCATTCAGATAAAACTGCAAGTCTCCATTTTCCTCATATAAAATCCAAGCCATGTCGCATGAAATTGATTACATCTGTAATTCACCGGCAAGTGAGAATGAAACACTCGAGCTTTTTATTAAACCACTTTCTAACTGCCCTCAGCAGACCAGCGATCAATAACAGCAAAGATTCAACAGTGAAACCAGATAGAGAGGATGATGTGAATATAATCTGAAATAGACATGATATCTTTGCCTTCACCAGACTTCACTTCACACTGACTGACCAATGCTACAGCTAACTGAATTACCTAAATGCACCAGCTGCGTCAGTTATTCACTCAACATTTTATTTGTATTATATATTGGACTAAACAGTACGGTCAAAATAAGTGATCACATACTGTAAGAGATTTTGTTGAAGACAATTATTTTTCAAGGTTTTCTGAAGGTCTTGCAATTCAAAATACTAGACAAAGAATATGAGTGGACCTTCGGGAGAGATTGTGTTGTTAATTAAACTGTGAAAATAATAAGCAAAATACTTGATTACTCATTTAAAACATACAGTAATAGAGCAGAAATGAAATCTGAGATGTTGGTATTGATGCAGTCAAGTGTATTGTTAGACCCACTTTCCTCCCACATGTTGGTCAGGTTCATGCCAGCATACCTGTGACTCATCTCGATGAGCTCTTTACATAAGGCACTGAGTCGCTGTAAAACCTTCACTGGGTTTCAATAAGCAGACAGAATGTTTTTGAACAGGTCTTGTCTGCTTCTGTGTAGATTTTTTTCCTCAAACTTTTGTCTGTTTCTGCTATGTTTTTGCATTTCTTATTTGTTTTTCTGCGTCCAACATTTTTGTTTTTGCTTGTTTGTCGTGAATTTGAGGTTTGAAATCTGCATATGGTGTTTACTGCATTGAGCCATCAAAATGGCGTAGGGCCAAAAATATCTCAGAGACTTGAAGACTCAAGAGAATGCGCAATTCTACACATTGCAGGAACAGGTTATTGTTCCTTACCATTGCTCAAAAGAATAATTTAACACCATTCTAAAAACACAGGCATATGTTAAGCATAAAGAGACACAATATAATTGATATTTTAACCCTGTGTCAATCTTTTCTTCAGGCCTGACAACACTGCAAATTGTTCTGGACACCGCAGCAGAGAAGAAGTGGCAGGTAACTGCCATTAATGTGGGCAACCTGAAAGATGAGAGGAAGGATGAGGCCTACCGCTCACTGTTTCAAGATCTGGAGAACAAAAAAGAGAGGAGGGTGATACTGGACTGTGAACAGGATAAGGTGAAGGACATCATGGAACAGGTACAGTGTAGATTATTATTATCATTATTATTATTATTATTGTAATCTTTCTGGAAGGTAATTTCTGTGTAAAGTAATTACATGCAGTAGGCTTCATCAGTATAATGTTCAGTGGCTTGTTGTTTGTAAAGTAAGCTAAAGAAATGTAAGTTGACAGTGAAAAACAAAATGTTTTACCATTTTGTGATTATATTATATATGATATTAGAACTAATTATAGTCTAAATATGTAAAAACTCTACTGGGAAGTGTAAATAGCACTGGGAAGGGATCTGTGGTGATTAAAAAAGGGGGTTGCAGGAGATGCCAACACCCTCGTTGTCCTTTAATTACTCCTGTAGGAGAAAAGTAAGATCCAGTTGAAATATGTGTATCTGACAAAGCACTTACAAAAACAGCCATGTCACATGGACCAAGCAGTCCAGATGTAGAAAGGCACCATAACAATTATGCTAATTGTTCATTTAGGGTGTAAACAAAACTGCAATTAAAGAAAAAACAAATGCACATAAGCAGACTATTTTTACTCAACCTTTTTCTCATGAGGGAGGCATATTGATTAGCATTTAAAGCATGCAGACGTCTGTTTAACCGAATGCTGGCTGAAATCAATGTCTACAGCCTCGTTGCCTCTTTATCAGGGGAAAACAGAGACTGTCGAGGTGGAAGTTTCTTGCTTTATGTCAAAGACATTTACATAGGAGATACGAGATGTTATTATTCAAATCTGCGTCAAGTAGCAGCCCTGACAAACGGAGGTGTCAGTCAAGCGGCGGGATTAGTTTCAGGTGTGTCACTTATATGAGGTACTTAAAAGGGGTATGGTTGAGATATGTTAGTTTTTTGCTTTTTTCTTTTCTGACAAGAAAACTAGCTTCAGAACTTGATATCTCTGTCTAGCAATAACTGCGACTGTAAGTGACAATGTTTTTTCAAGTGATAATGGCCAAGACTGTCAGACATGTGAGGGTTGATAGAAACAAATTAATAATGTCTAAATAAATATGTGGCAGATTTAGATTGTACGTGTAATTTTTTTTTATCTAGTTGTCAAACAGTGTAAAAATGGCATACAAGCGGAACTTGATTCAAGCTTTTTATTAAGCTGTCTTTCTCACCTAAGAATTATTTTTTCCTTCATAAAGTGTTGATTTAATGCGCATGTGTTTCACAACCCTGTAGGTCATCACAATTGGCAGACATGTTAAAGGCTACCACTACATTATAGCCAATCTGGTGAGTGTAAAAACATTTATACCTTTTGTTAAAGAATGACTTTATAAGTTCATTAACTGATGGAATAATTAATTTTGAGCTGTTTTTTTTTTTTTTTAAGGGTTTCATTGATGGAGACCTGTCGAAAATTCAGTATGGTGGAGCAAATGTTTCAGGCTTTCAGATTGTTGATTTCGATGATCCCTTGGTTTCCAAATTTGATCAGCGATGGGAAGCACTAGAAGAAAAAGAGTATCCTGGAGCTGACAGCAAAATAAGGGTGAGTTTTAATGTGCACGTATGCCCATGGAGACCTACAAGCTTACACTACATGTTTGTTTGGTGAACAGAGCTCAAGGTATCTTTGTAAGCAACTTTGCTTGAGATGAAATTATTAGCCTGTGTTAAACAAAATGAAATAAATGCAATAAGAATTTAACAAGGGCGCTATAATACTAAAATCATCAATAACTATTCTATTTACCGTATATCTTCCAATTGTAGCCCGGGCGTTTATTGAAAAATAAGAGACCGGCGGTTATTGGAGACCGCCTTTTATTACCATCTCGGAATTGTCGCGGAAGTGAGAGGGAAAGAGGACCCAGGCCCGGTTTTTAGACTGAGGTGAAAAGAGTGCCTTTACTTACATTGCTCCAAAACGTATTCCAACAGTTCATAAATAATGCAGTTCCCAATTGTGCTCCTCCTTTGCTACCAAATGTCTCCTTGTCTGTGGTAGCCCAGTGCACAAGTGGTGCTTCCTGAAACTTCTCTCCGCCAGGAGAGGACGTAAAAGACCAGAAAATCACAGTTGGCAGGTTCGCTAGTTCCGTAGATGACAGCTGATTGGAAACAGCTGGCCGAGTGATGAGACATGGGAGGACTGATGACAGCGGGGAGGTTTTTTGGGTTTTTTTTTTGAGCAACGTTACAGTCACACTGCATACCAGTTGGTGGCGGTAATGCACCATTCAGTTGTTTGCCAACCGCCAATAAAATTTAAAAAGAAGAAGAAGAAGAAGAAGAAGACGCCGCGGAGGGACTTCCAGGTTGAAGGTCGCCCGGCTACTATTGGAGACCGGCATCTACCGGCATCTACTTGTTGCGACATGGTTTCAAACTGGCGTTTATTAGAAACTGGCGTTTAAAAGAGACAGGCTACTAATGGAAGATATACGGTAGTTAGTATACTAGTCCACATGAAGTCAGTTGTTTGGAAATTAAGAATGAATTTAATTAATTTGGAAATTAATTTAATTAATTGGAAATTAAATTAATTTTTTGACAAACACAAAAATCAACTAAATGTACATTAAAATGTAACCACAGCCGCATAGTCATTGACAAAAGTAATCTTCTTTGTTTTCACTGGGAAAGTTCAAGCTGACATTTACAAAACAGAACAAATTTGCTCTACAAAATACATAAATAAAGAAAGCACCATCATCAAACATATCATATGCTGTTTAATTAGGGAAAGACAATGGATAAAGGATAATGAGTTGTGCATATTTAGTGCAGAATGTCAGATAAATATCATTTATGTATTTGATCAACTATATTTATTCAATGTGTGAATACGGAGCTTACACTTAAAGCCTTTTTTGTCAACCAGTTATATTAAGGTTAACCAGACAGCAATATTGTCCTTCATGTAATCATCTATATATAATATATAATTCATGTATAACCTCATCTTTTTCTGCCATAGTATACATCAGCGCTGACCTATGACGCCGTACAGGTGATGACAGAAGCTTTCCGATACCTCCATAAACAACGCATTGACTTTACCAGGAGGGCCAACACCGGTGACTGCTTGGCTAATCCTGCTGTGCCATGGGCTCAGGGTGTGGAGATTGAGCGAGCACTGAAGCAGGTAACTCATCTCTTTTGCTGGTGAAGATTCATTGCAGTGGTGAGAGTAGATATAATAGAATAGCAATTTAAAACTCATCAAGGTGGAAAGTTTTTATAGTGCATTTGTACACAGAGTTTTATGCTGAGGGCTGCTCTCAGAAGAAGAAGAAACACACTAAAGAGAGACTCATTTGATGGCAAACTATGGTGGTAAACTACAGTGCTGGATTAGTTATACGGTTATCATGTTAATTTTCCAAAAGATGGTTCTCAAAAAAACATGGTTCTCAAATGTTTTTTCTTTTCTTTTCATCTCTTTATCCGTACCACACTGACTTGTCCATCTAAACTCTTTCTTAATGCAGAGCAGAAATAAGTGTCCAAAACAGCTTCTATGATGAGATTCTTTTAATGATAAAGGTATCAATTTTCCAAAATTGATCAGTTCTTGCCTTTTTTTTTGTCTGGCACCCAGGAAGTCAGGATACACTTATACAAGATCAAGATTAGCTACCTTTAACCACCCCATGAAGACAGAGAGATGCTGTCTGGGGTTGTGATCAAACATGTCAGACGATAAACCGATCCAAGACTTTTGGATCTCTTCCAAATCAATTTATGTTAGTCTCAAAACGTGTTCAGTGATGTTTAGTTTCCTAAGATCACATGGCTCTTACCTTCAAATGTCCCCCAAAGTGAGGCAAAAGTGAGAGTGAAGCAAACTTTATATTATGCTACCTATTTTTACATATTATAACTTGAATATTTTCCCAAGGGGGGTTCTATGGCAAGATGCATCCACTGAAATTACTGATCTGGATTGAAGAGAATATCATAGTATTAACAGTGTGTGACAAGATGAATGAAAATGTGTCTTTGTTTTGTTTTTATCCCCTCTCATCTCTTTTTAAAAGAAAACTTCAATTTGTTTTTCATTTTTAGTGTTTCCATCCATTAATCCATCATCCATCCATCCATCCGTCCATCCGTCCATCCATCCGTCCGTCCATCCGTCCATCTTCTTCTGCTTATCCAGTTCAGGAGGTTTCTTCTTGGTCTCAAATCAACTTAACTAAACAAATAACCTGTGAGTTTGGTTGCACAGTGTGACAGACTATGTACGTCTAATGTGGATTTTACAGTGTGAGTATATTAAGCACTGTACCAACATGCCACCCATATAGGAAACAACCAGTAACACATCAGGACTCAAGTCTAGACCTATGTAACAGCTATCATACAATACAATAAGTTGCCAACTGAAAATGGAACTTAAACTTTAGTGATTTTTCAAGTTTGTCGACTAAATGAGACGATGTATGTCAAAAATCTGAGTTTACATGTTATAAAGTGATGAAATCCACTCATAACATTTTGGGATTTTAACACTAAGTGTATTTTTAAAATGCTGCTTTTTTCTGGAAAAAAATCAAGAGGATCCCTCCCTGTCTTTCTACTTTGGTTCCTTTGTTTAATGAATGTTCTCTGAATACATGCTGAGTTTATGCTGTGATTTCCTCTCCAATCTGGACACCACTGGGTTCATTCAGACTTTCCGCTGCCTCATAGCTCCACACAAAAGAGTATTTGAAGTCATTAGGTATCATGGTAAAAACACTCAAGAAGAGGGGAGTCATAGGAAGCAAAGAGCAAACTACACTTCTCACTTAGCCGATTCAAATGCATGTCACTTTGGGGAACTTAGATGAGGTCGTGAAAACATCACCATGCACTGATTTTTGGGCAATCAAACTCTGGGTGAAGAGGTTTTTGAAGACTGTATTACTTCAGACAAGTAAAAAAGATCCTTATTAGCACATTAGTATTTTACTTCTCTAAAGCTGTCCCAATCATCTCCTGATGACTTTGCTAAGAGCATTTCATCCTTGTTGCTCAAATTGGCAGCTATTTGCAGATTAAGCCCTGATAGGATATATGAGACATTTATTACCTATTCATCCTGACAATACTGTATTTGCATGATGCAGACAAAATCAAGAACGAATTTAACTTTGAAAACGTCAACTTTTAACCTGCAAAGGAATGGTAAACACATGTATTGTGTTATTTGATCATATTTAATGAGCACAACAATGATAGCTTTCATGTTTTTAATTATTACCTTCCACTAAGCCTACTACCACTGTTTGCTCATCACATAGCTTTATTCAAGTCTTGCACACACGTCTGATCTTGTGTTTCTAAGGTTCGTGTGGAAGGCCTGACAGGAAACATCCAGTTTGACCAGCATGGCAAGAGAGTCAATTACTCAGTGAATATTATGGAATTGAAGAGTAATGGTCCTGTAAAAGTAAGTCTCTTGATATCTATTTGAATAGAAGTTGATATCAATACAAGATCTGAGCAAGTGGAAAATTTGTTTTGCCAAACAACCTTAGGGCTTACTTTGAAAAATAAAAGTAGATCTGATTACACGTAGCTTTTAAACCTTTATTGTACATATAGTTTGAATTTAAGGCTCAAGCTCTCCATAAAGCAGCTGTTGCTTTTTCTTGAATTTATTTCTTATTTTTTCCAACAGATTGGATACTGGAATGAAATGGATAAAATGGCTGTCACCAAATCAGATGTCTTTACAAATGACACAACAGGAATGGAAAACAAAACCGTTATTGTGACCACCATTTTGGTATGTTTAATAATGAGTGCATAATTAATTGCTTACTTTTAATTGTGGTTTTAGTGTCTCAGTTGCTGGAACACTGGGTACCTTATTTTATAAATAAATGTCTGAACACTTTAATTTACGGTAGACACTTTTCCCTTTACAGACAGAAGTGTTTTGTTTAGCTAGAATAATGCCCGACCACTAATTTCATGCTACACAGGCTATGCTGTGTTTCACAAGGTAATTCATATGTGCTGAATTCACGTGTGCTGCTTTTTTTCTGTCCTTCAGGAAGCTCCGTATGTTATGCTGAAAAAGAACGCTGATCTTTTTGTAGACAACGAGCGCTACGAGGGTTACTGTGTAGATCTTGCTGCAGAGATAGCAAAGCACTGTGGCTTCAAATATCAACTGAAAATAGTGGGGGATGGAAAATATGGAGCAAGAGATGCAGAGACCAAAATCTGGAATGGGATGGTTGGAGAGTTGGTATATGGGGTGAGTTGATCTACTCAATCAAATGCATCTTTCAAAGGTTTTCAATGAGATAACTTTGATTGAGAGGTCCTCTAATCTCAAGTGGTATTTCTTGAACCTTTGTTGTCTTTTTTTTGCCTTCTGGTTTGATAGAAAGCAGACATCGCAGTGGCTCCTCTGACCATCACATTGGTGCGAGAGGAAGTGATTGACTTCTCCAAACCTTTCATGTCTCTGGGCATTTCCATCATGATCAAGAAGCCTCAGAAATCCAAGCCTGGAGTTTTCTCTTTCTTGGATCCACTGGCCTATGAGATTTGGATGTGTATAGTTTTTGCTTACATTGGTGTCAGCGTGGTGCTGTTCCTCGTCAGCCGCTTCAGCCCCTATGAGTGGCACACTGAGGAGTATGAAGACGGGCAGATCCAGACCAATGAGTCTACTAATGAGTTTGGCATATTCAACAGCCTGTGGTTCTCCCTTGGAGCCTTTATGCGACAAGGCTGTGACATCTCTCCTAGGTAAGTCAGAAAAATCAGTGACTTCCATATTGCTTTAATTTAAGCAAATTTATACTGTAAGTATAACTAAATGACAAATGCCGACAGTTTTCACAGGAAAAGAAAAACAGAAAAAACAATATAAATAATATATTATTAGCAATATAGACTTAGGGGTTGTAATAATTTAGGGTTTACAAACTTAGGTCCAGAGTAAAGCATTGTATCATTGATTCTCATGTGAAAAGAGGACGACTAGGATGGAGAATATTAGTTAGTAATATGTTATGTTTGAGCATGTAACCAAAGCATCCACTTTGTTATATTCTTCAAACATTCTGTATGTCTTGGCTTTTTTTGTCTTTATTTACATGTTTAGATGAAAAGTTATAAAATTATTCTTTTTACAGAATTTAGTATAAAATTAATATTTTAACTGTAGATTTACTACCTTATAAGTAGATACTTGCGCTCAGCAGTGAAGCCAGTAAGGTTAGAGTCATGTGCTCTTCAGAGATGATTCATTATCAGAATCATAATCAGAAGACTTTATTTATCCCCAAGGGGCAATTAGGATACAATCTGAGCAGACTTGAAGATAAGGACAGAGCATAAACAGGCAATAAGAAGGAGATAATAAATAGTCAAAAAATACACAAAATATACAGTGTATACACAGTTATAAAATTGCAAATTATGTATTTTGACCTATCCTTTTCATCCCACATCTCATCCCAATCGTGTTTTATGTTAAATTAAGATTAATCACTGCTTCTCGTCGTTAACACTGTTGCCTCACAGCAAAAAGGTCCTGGGTTCAAATCCACATTCTGGATGGAACCTTCCCGGTGTTTGCGGGAGGTGTCTCAGGTCACTCTGTCGAGGATGCCAATGTTCACATTTTGGACAGAGAAGACAGATGAATTGAAAGAGGAGTGAAAGAAGCCCTCTATGTCCACTGTGAACGACCATCTTTGAACAGAGGCGGTGGCTTACGACACCAACTGTCTGCCATCTATAATCCAGATTTGAGATCCCTTCCCATGCGCCTGAACGCCCACTCACATCCTGGGCCATTTGACCTCAGGAAATCACATGATAGGGTGGGGCGAGGTTTCACAATGGGTTCGCCAAACCCTTGGCTGATTGTGACCTATACCAGCTTTCACAACATAGCTCTTGTGATTAGGTAGAGGATCAACAAGGGGTCCATGTCCTTCTTGGGGACACTCCCATATGGTTCAAATCTGGGACTCTCCACCTGTTCTCCAGCTTCTCGGATGAGAGGTGAAATGTCTTCAAGGAAACCCAAAGAAGTCCAGATGCTTTTCTTTCCAAGCTCTTTAGCTTTAGCTTCATTGGCTTCCTCCCACAATTCAAAGACACCCAGGTTAACTGGTGATTCTAAATTGCCCTTAGGTGCAGATGATTGTCTGTCTCACTATGTTAGCCCTACTTTAGATTGGCACACTATCCAGAGTGTACCCTGCTTCTCGCTGGGATAGTGAGAAGCAGGGTACACTCCTAACTCCTAAAACTAGGGGTACAAGATGTTGTTAATATGTTAGAAATGATTCATTTTAGCCCCCCTCCTAGGTCATCATCACACTGTCGGATTTGTTTGTATGTATATATATGTAAAATCAACTACATCACACAGTGAGTGCATTTATGGTTGAAACTGCCTTTCATAAAATAGATATAATATATCTTTTCAAAGCTGTGCATGGTTAAGCCTGGGAATGTTTTGTGATTCATGGTAAATTACCTGCCTCAAGCGGTCCACATCTCTAGAAAATTGTTGAAACATCCATTACATAAAAGTTATCTCAGTACAGCTATTGAATCTTGTTTCTATGTTTTGTTAGAATGACATAAAAAAAAAAGCCCCAAACAAAAAGATAAACATAAGTTAACAGCTCTTTCTATTTTTTTTGTCTGTACAATAGATCTCTGTCTGGGCGCATCGTTGGTGGCGTGTGGTGGTTTTTCACCTTAATCATCATTTCTTCCTACACTGCTAACCTGGCTGCTTTTCTGACTGTTGAGAGAATGGTTTCTCCCATTGAGAGTGCAGAGGACCTGGCTAAACAGACTGAGATAGCTTATGGGACCTTGGACTCTGGTTCCACAAAAGAGTTTTTTAGGGTAAGAGATATTCGGTGTATATTCTGAAGCTATGGAAACAACTCATATCAACTCATATCTTGTGTAGTCTTTCTATACAATTTTTTCATTTGCATTTTTATAAAAATAACCCCCATCAAAATCTGACATTTTTACACTAAGCATAATAGTATTTCAGAATATACAGAGACATAAAGTTTTCATAATAAAACTGTATTAAAATCTGTTTTGTTTTGTTTTTTCTCAACACAGCGCTCAAAGATTGCCCTTTTCGACAAAATGTGGACATACATGCGCGGAGCAGAGCCCTCTGTGTTTGTGAAAACCACAGCAGAGGGGGTTCAGAGGGTCCGCAAGTCCAAGGGGAAGTATGCCTACCTTCTAGAGTCTACCATGAATGAGTACATCGAGCAGCGAAAGCCCTGCGACACCATGAAGGTGGGAGGAAACCTAGACTCCAAGGGCTACGGAATCGCCACACCGAAAGGATCCTCATTAAGGTGGGTGGAATAGTATAACAATGTGTCCAATGTTGTTATAGTATCCCACCTACCCTGATGTAGCTTTGCTTATGTGTCTCTGGTTTGTATAAGGAGATAAGGTAATTCTCCCCATCCTCTTTGAAAAAGCATT
>VURO01048769.1:62737-75199 GCA_015108175.1 Pelvicachromis taeniatus
ATTTTGACTTTCTTCCTTCCTCGATAGCATCCGATGACAAAGCATTTTTGACACGAAAAGGTATTTGCCGTATGATTTACTGCAGGAGGGCGGTAGCCCACATGGTACGAAAAGGGTATATGGAAAAGGCAGTGGGTCATTGGAGATTGGCGTTTACTACAGACCGGCGCTTATAGGAGACCGGCTACTATTGGAGACCGGCGTCTATTTGTTGTGACATGTTATCAGCCCCGGCGTTTATTAGAAACGGGCGTCAATAAGAGACAGGCCACTACTAGAAGATATACGGTATTTGAGTTACTGCTGCATCTCTGAAGACACCTCAAGTTGATAGCGAGGCAGCAGTAACTCATATAGCCACTCATTACAGTCAAGATATGCAGGATACGCCCAACATGTTGAAACAGATGGGCTACAGCACCAGGAGACCACGACTGCCACGCCTGTCAGCTAAGAGCAGGAAACTGAGTCACCAAATCTCAATTATACAGAGCACCTTTAGGATGTGGCCAAACCTGCAGCAAATGTGTGATTCTGTCATGTTGATATGGCCCAAAAATCTCTCAGAGCTGTTGAATCTACGCCATGAGGAATTAAGGCAAAACAGCGCCCAACTCAATACTAGCAAGGTATACCTAATGAAATGGCTAGTGAGTGTATGTGAACAAGGCTCTCCCTCTCTCACTGCTGCTGGGAGTGGGAAATATACTCCCGGTGTGTCTCTCTGCTGGTCTGTTTATTTTGCGTTTGGGCCACACAGTGAGCATTTTGGAGGGTGAGCGAGTGCATCTCGGTGAGTGCAGACTTCTCTGGACTCTAACTTTTAACGAAAACCTCGCACAGCACCTTCAAAAGTCTAGTGCCAACAAACAAAGGACAGGAAGAAGAGTACATGGTGCTGAGAACTATTTCCTTCCCTGTTGTGCCATTGTGCCAGTTATGTTCAATGTCTCCAACAAAGCAGCGTAAATCAATGCAATGAAACGATTGCAGCTAAAAGACAATCGAAACAATTTGTGGTGGTAAAATATATTTAATCTCTGGAAAGTTTGTGAAGCTTTTCATGGTTTTTTTTTTTTTTTTGCAGCACCAATAACCTACAGTTCAAATACAAGCACAGCCCAGAGGGGTAGCGACATTACACCACACAACCTTTCTAATCTTTACCAATTGCGGTTTGCACTTTTCCGCTCTGACCCCAAGCTGAGCTCGGCTTTAATACAGATGTTAGTGTGATCGCAAAGAAATGAATGAAATAAGTATCAAGAGACCTGCAAAAGAGGAACATTTTGTGCTTTGCAGAAAAGAGGCAAAAACCACTTCCTGTGAGTGAGTGAGAGAGCCGTCCTAAAAACCACACAGTTTCATAAAATACCACACACGCTACCTCGATCATGCTGCAGCCTAACATTATAGCTGCCCCTTGTTTACAACACAATAAAAGCATACGGTGGAAAGCAAAAAGCACTTGCACTGCACAAAAGGAAAGGAAAAAAAAATGCACAACATAACAGTGTCATGTCTCTGCTGCTTTGCTGCCATGTTTGCAGTCAAAACGCAGGTAAATCCACACCTGGTATTAGCCAGTGTCATTATTCAGTTATTGTTTCCATTGTTCCTGGAAATGTAAGCTTGATAATTGTCTTTCTAAATGAATCTCTTGCAGAATAAAACTGCACTAAATTGACGCTACACTATTACGTCCGGACATCCTAGAGTCTCGAGGCAGGTTATTAAGTTACTTTATTGATCCCCAATGTTTAAAAAAAAAAAAAAAAAAGCTCATTCAAATGTCAGAGATAAGGAGACAGCATTAATACAGAGACAGCCTGAACGCTCATCTGTGTGACTGAGGTGGTTTCAGTTTAAATGTCACTGTGTCTCTCTTCTACGCAGCATTGACTGTCATACAGTTTACGTCTTCCTGTTAGTGGCAGCAAAGGCCTGAATGGCCATCTGACAAATTCAATTCAATCAAAGTGAAACTGCTGCTTGGTACGCGAGTTGTCCAAAAGCGAGCACTGGGATTACCCAGCCAGGTGGTGAGTCAAACTGTCAACGAAGAAAAAAAGCAATTCAGCCACTGGCTTTCAGCCCACTCACAGTTTGCCTATCCTACTTTACACATCCCCAGGTACATCCTGTCTGCAGATAAGCAAAGCTCACAGATTATCTTTGCGCGAATCGGAATGTGTGCCATTTGTTTCAGCAGCGACGGTGAGCTTTGTGGATGCTCATTTGATTGCGCTTGCGCATGTTTATGATTGTAGCCGTGAATGCATTCCCCCGTTGATATGTGTGTGTGTGTCTGTTTGCAAGTGTGTGCCAGAGCGGGAAGGTGATTCCCCCGACGGGCACGACAGATGGGGAGGGAGTGGCTCTGCTCGTTCTCTCTGCCACCTGAGAGGCACGCGGGTACACAGAGGCAATGCCCGACGCTCAATCCACTGACAGAGGTTGCTTTGTTTTGATTCAGTCGCTCGGCGCAGCACAACAGAAAAGTCAATTGACTATAATTAGAAAAGGATTGCATTGTGGTTTCTGGTTTAATAGCAATTAGCAAACTACAAAACACCCAGACAGCAGGCGTTTCATTTTTAGTCAGTACTACAGTTCATAAACTGTGGTAGGCTCTGTCGACTACAGATATTTATCTTGCTGTTACAGAGTGTGTTATGGGTAATCTGTGTCCTCAGAAGCCGCACTTTCACTGACACACCCCGCAAACCTGACTATTTGATTCAGTAGGCCGGCACATTTTAGAAATGGGGCTTTTTATGTATCTAAAATACACTGGGTATGTTTGCACTGTTACCTACTACGATGTGCATCGCATCAACATTCTGTTTCTAATCAAAATGCAATTGAAATACATCATCTTAGTAACACTTCCAGCCTTTGCAGTCAGAAGTAATAACGCCTTTTATTTGATACATTTTAAGCTATTAGGTGTTGAAAGAAAGAATTCTAACCATTTCTTCCAATCACATGAGTTTAAGTATCTCTGGATCTTGAACACAAGTGAGGCAACAGTGGAGAAGAGATTTACATGACACAACAATAAGGCAGACGGTGCGTCAGTCTGTTCTGGTGAAGAGCACGAAAGCAAAGCTGCAGCTTTACCAGTCGATCTACGTTCCCACCCTCACCTACTCTGGAGAAAGCTCTACTGTGATGTCTGGGCTCTGCCTTAGAGACAGAGTCAAGAGCTCAGCCATTCAAGAGGGCCTCAGAGAGCCACCTTTTCAAGGTGGTTCAGGCATCTGACCAGGGTGTCTCGTAGGGGAGGTGTGTTTCTGCTACTGTGTATCTCTGCCTGGACTATTGTCCCCCCTAAAACACAGGTAATGGCTGATCATGGGTGGTTGGATGAATGGATGGATACATTGTTACAAAACTTACTATTGCTGTCACTAAAACAAATCTGACACAGCTTTTCGTACAATCTAGCAGAAAATAACCGTTGTATATCCGATTTACTATATAACTATACCTTAAAAAGCTAAGAGGAGGTGGGGTTGCTATCCCACTGTGTGTGGTAAATTCAAACAACATCATCTCAAAAAGAGGAAGAACTTCAGACCAACTAACAATACACACGGGTTTGTAGAACTATAGAAATGGGGAAACGGTAGATGACAACTTTCTCATAATTATGATGCTAGTTAGCTCTTTGACGTAGCCAGATGCTACCACACGTCTTCTACTCTCTTTTTTTTTGCATAGAGGAAACAACTGTGAAACAAAAGTGTTTGGACCCTGAATTTATCTGCTTCATATCTCCTTTATCTGCAGTATGAATGTTTTTATACACAGTGCAATGGAGCGTATTCCTGCCATTATCCCAAAGGTCAAAATGAAATTTGTCTCTACAAAGTGATGACAGTAATCAGCCAAAGTAAGTAAGATATAGATCGAAGCGTCACTGCCCAAAGCCGCCCTACGATTGCGTGCGATTGTGCAGTTCAGCAAGACCAACTGAGTTATAAATCCCCAGCAAAACAATCGCCCTAATAGCGCCATATCAGTTCCACATGTCAGACTCTCTCAGTTAATCTCTGATTTATATCAAATCTATAATTCAAGCTTGTCAACTTCAAGTTCTGACCTGAGACCACCTGCATTTAGAAAAAGTAGCTCAAAAAATAAAAGCTTGGAAATGTCAGCAGCCTCCAGCTCTCATTTTAATGCACGTATTTAATCAACATTATATATGCGGTTACTCTCACTTTCCGATAGTAGACACAGGCTGTTAACATTTATTATGTTGGAGCTCAAAGCTTGATTGTTTCACACTCCTCAGCCAACAGAAGTCATTACATATGAATCCGTCTGTATCAGACTCAGAAACTTGATTACGATTCAGCAGACTTCTACCAATTACTCCTTCAACCAGTGCGGTGTTAGACAGTGAGCACATGCATAAAGCAAGAAAGGGATCATCAGTCATCAGGAACGCCACTTTGAATCAAAGCCGTGACTCGTCAACGAGGCACAGCATGTTAACATGTGAATGGCGGTTACGATAAAAGGCAAAAGTCCAACACTGTGCAAGACACCGCTCTTGAGGAAAATCGTTGACTGTTGCAACTTCAGCACTGTAAACTGTCAGACGATACGCTGAACCGCTGCCAGCAGACAAAAAAGAAAAGCTGGCACAGAAGATTTGTTGCAGAACAAGGTTAATTCCACCATGTCCACATTTGCCGTCTTGTCAGGACTGAGTGATTTCTCAACCCTCCACAAGCCTACAGGGATGCTGCACCAGTTGAGAGTGTGTTGTTGTGTGCGCACACAATGCACTGCCCAAACACACTGTCATTGTTCTTATACAGCATGTTCGAAGAGTGGTTTCTTTCCTTTGCCACACTGAAAAAAAGCTACATCCGAAGGATCATATGTAAGAATCATTAAGCACGTGCAAAATGCAAAGCCATCTAGCACGCAATTTGCTTTATAAATGAAGTCTGGAACTTGTTCATGCAACATATGTGACCCTAGAAATGCTTAGGCGGCAAACAGAATCAGGTCTGCAAACATAGCTCATCTGGAAAGAGGAGGAAACGCTCTGGATGGAGTATTTTTGATCGTTTTCCAATGTTCTGGACAATCATGACAGGTGGAAACCATGGGAACCTGACAAACATATCAGTGTCAGTCAATAAGTGTACATTTCCGATGTACTATTTATACAGAACTCGTCCAAGTCTCCCAAAGAACAACCAAAAACAACCCCGTCAACTCTGCACCTGTGGAAATGAGACACTGTGTTCCAGTGGAAAAGTAACACCAAGATCTCGTCTTCACCAGGCTTTTCACTGTCAATGTATCACAGTAACATTACACAAACAGACAGTTAATATAAGCCGCCAGCGTTGAACACGGTACGCACTAAACTTTTTCTTACCTTGGTTGTCAGCTGCCTTCACGTCAGTGCCCTTCCTTTAGATTTGAAAACAGATTTTATCCCAACACAGCTCTTTGCGGACTCTGCAATCAGAAGAGACAATCTGTGATTCTTCATGTCTTTGCCAACAAAAGCAAAACATTCACCGGGCCAAACGTTCCAGGGAGCGAAAAGGCTTTCAGAGGAATCCTGTGAGCCAAATCCAACCGATAGCCACAACTCGAGCACAAGCAAATCCACATGGCCACTGAAGCATGCATGTACTGCTAAGTCAGGGATGACGTGGGAGGAGTCTGGGAGTTCAAGAGAGGAAAATCCCCAAAGGAGATGCAAGGTTTTCTTGTCTATCAAAACCAATTTTAGATCTTCATGTGACCAGCTTACCACTAAAAAGCTTAGCAGTCTAATCCTTCAACCAAATGAATTGTCTAACTTGAGGCTTTGGCCAAAGGCATCAAAGTGCTGTTATAGCATGAATCTTGCCGAACTTTCAAAGGGGCAGGTGTATGGAGTGTACTGCTCTCCAGTACACTATGCAGGTATTCACTTTACTGTCTACTTGGCTTCATTACACTTTGTACAACAAGACCTTTTAATATTAACACCCATTACTGTACACGAAAGACCCCAGGCAATATTCACTCTCGCTCTCTATACTCACTTGAAGTCGCATTAGCAAAATTGAATAATTACCCCTCGTGCTTCAACAAATACCATCAAGGTACTTGCAAACTCGTGCCGATGCTGATGAGCGCCAAGTAAAAAGCAAGCTGAGAGAGAGCATTCATGCTAGGCATACCTGCACTTTTTCTATAGGCTATAAGCATAATAGCGCTGGCCTTGATATATGACCATTGAAGTAAATTATATTTAACATTGAGTTGTTTTGTTCTGAACAGTCCCTTTATATCAGATCAACTAAAGTGATCTGGTAGAAGCTAATTAAATAACGTTTTGTGTGTGCGTGTGTGTGTGTGTGTGTGTGTTTCGGACAACACCAACTCAGTCCGATAAAAACGCCAACGCAAAATGGCTTTATTTTATTTAGCTTATTTTTTGATTGGTAGATTAATCATGAAAAAGGGGATTGAAACGGTTAATTAATAAATACAGGCAGCGCATGCAGGAGTATGGGATTCAGCTACATGGATGAACAACCACAGATAATTGAGCCTCGCAATAGCTCAGACAGGCACGGGAGTACATTTATACTCCCAACAGTTTCACGCACACTCTAATCATGTATAGCCATGGTCTCTCTCCCCCCACAGGCGATGCATCTAAAACACGCAGTCTGCAGAGAACTGTGCTGACCTCTGCATCCTCGCTCTGCATGGCTGCATGCTTTCAGCTATTTACCTCCCTCCAACTCTCCAGCCTCCTGCTCTATTAGCATTTAATTGTATATAAACTACAAAAATGTTTAACACATGCCCATGTTCATGAGATGCTGTATCTCACACCCTGCGGGAGGTGAGGGGGGTTTAGATGGTGGTGCCCACATTCTGTGTACTGTGTGAAAATAGAAACAAGCACCCAAAAAAAGTCTGTTTTGCAGCATCACATGAGAGGGGCTACAGGCTGAACGCATGTGAGTTTCTGAAATTGAAGACCATAGTTCAACCAGAAATGTAGTCAGAAAATATGCCAATGACATGTTCGCTTCACATCTCCTACAAGAAGGCAAAAGGTTGGGCCCTCCTGGGGCTTTATGCACCTCCCTAGAAACATAACCACATGTAGGGTCGACTCAGCTCGCTACTATTGTGAATGAGCTGTTCAGTTCTGTCAGTTCCTCTCGTTTGATTTCCAGCGAGAGTGGACCAGTCATCATCTTGTTACGAGGATGCAGGCTGTGTTGAATGCTCTGCAAAGTTTCATGACAGAAGTCTAAATGTGGTGAAAATCTGGTGAATTGTGCAAGAACATCGACCCTGTGTGAGTTTGAAGTCTTCTTGTCATCATTATAATGGCGTCCATCCAACGCGTTGCCTTGTTCCTTCTGTTCTTTTCTAATGACTATCGTTTTCTGATGAAAGGTCCAAAACTGGCGAGTCGTATCTTTAGCATTTGTCTTTCCAGTGACATTGTTGGCTTGATCTCTTCCCAGATTGATTTGTTGGTCCTTCTGGTGGCTGTCCATGGTATTGATCAAGTCCATCTACAGCACCACGTACGGATTTGTCGCCTGTCCTGTTTTCTTATTGTACAACTTTCCCCAACTATAGGTGACCATGGAAGGGAGAAAAAGAAGTGAAATGTTTGAAGACCTTATCCAATGAGTTCATCGTTGCCTCGCCCACTGCGATTCTCCTTTGACTTCCAAGGTAGATGAGGCCTCAGTATTTATCACTGATCACAGCAAAAAGTTCAAAATAAATAAATAAATAAATAAAATCTGAATGCAGCTAATATCAACAGTGCAAAATATCAGGATCCCTTTTAAGGAAGTTACTGTTACATACACACAAATATGTTCACATGCTTATATGTCAGGAGAGTAACAAAGTACGGAAAAACAGATGCCTCCCGGGCGTAGTTAACAACGTGACAAAAGCTTGTGACGGGTAAAGAAATATGTTCAAAGCGCTGACTGAGACATCCACACACAACAGAACACACTTGGTATCACTACACCATAATCTTCTCTTTGGCATACTAGATACATTTTCATAGCTGGTATCATTATCTGATGACATTCAGTTGCAAACGAACATCACCGCTGACACTTTTCCTCTTGACCCGACAGAGGCAGCACACATAAAACTACATCTCACACTGAAACGATAACAATGAAATAATTCATTAAAGCTTGTTGGCGGCACAATCAACGGGAATGCCGAACAGAAATGGCGGCCTTTGGGTGTTAGATGTTGTCTCACAGCTGTCGCTGCCTTACAAATTAAACTATAAAGATGTGCAGAGGCCACGTGGATTGATCACTCTCATTTTCATTTTATGCTGGAAACACACACACAGGAAAAAAGAAAAAAAAAACCACGGCGACAGCTAATAACGTAAAAGGTACTCTTGGCTACTCCCTATTTCCCAAGGGGTCGCTACAGCAGATGGATCTGAATGTTTTCCTTATTGTGCAGGTGATGTAACCCACCCCCACTCTATCAGGGCTTGGAACAGCACAAGTGCCTCCTCCCAGTGGTAACCAATAAAATAATGGACCTAAGAACTCACCCCAGACCTCACCACACCTAATCTGGGTCAACTCATTTCAGAAGCAGTTAGGTAGTGCTACCTAAGCAGAGAGGTCTATTAAAGGCCCTTAATTTTTAACAGAATGAACAGAGAGGCCAAACCTTACTAGTTCGGTGATTTCTCATTTTGGAAATCATTCCACTCATGGACTGGTCAAAGGAAAAAAAAAGGTTGTATATTGGACCACCATCCCAACACGCACAACTTCACACCCTGACCTCTTCCATAAATCTGCTCTAAGTTGAAGAAATGTATGTTTCTACAACAAATACTCCTCATGTGCTTCATCATTACTGCCCGAGGCGATCGAGTGTGGCAGCCACGCATTTGATTCTTCAGTTATCCATATGCTAAGCCAGCTCGTAGTGACTTGGGGAGGGATAAATATGCATCCTCACAGGTGGCGGAGGTCAACCTGACAGCAAACCTACATTAAGAACTGTATTTAACAGAGAAATAGGTTGGTGTTTACAATTAATGATACCTTATTTTGTGTTGTATACTAGCGCTGGTGTGCACAAAGGGTTCACACCTACCAAGCTTCAACTCTTATTAACAATGCTGGCAGTCATTACAGCAAACTCTTCGGCAGCATCTTACTTCCCATGAGACATATCCCATAATGCACTTGTGTGAGCTCAAAAACATAAAGGACCAATCAGACTCCAAAACTGACATAAAGCAATGAGCTGTGTGTAGAATTAAAGAATTAAAGGCTATTTTTAGAGATTTTTTAGAGAGTAGGGGTCACACACACTGTACCCTTTACCATATGGTCAACTACTGAACCACATGAGCTACACCTGCTAAGCGCTAGCTCAATGTAAATCAAAATGTAACTTTTATTCACGCACATATATGCTCATCCATATAGGTGCGTTTTGCTTTTAACCCAAGAGTTGGAACAAAAAAAAGAAGATGCCTGAAGCTCATTGGATAACGCCTAAGTGCTAAACAAAACAAAGGACTTACGTGGAGTAATGCATATTAGGAAAGGCTTTATTGCACTTACAATGTGAGTATTAGACGACTCATTTCTTTATCAGCATCGACTAATCTCGTTTTGATAGCTAACTCCCGGCTTTAGCGGTTGCACCTTTATTGCACTACTATTGCTGCCGTGTTTAAACACAGGCGTAAAAATATCACTCGAGCCAAACATCATTAATTCAGTAATTTGTCTGAGCAAATAAAAGATAAGCAGGGAGCAGAGATTACAAATGGCAGTATATGAGCTCCTCGTTAATATTCCTGACTTTGACTGTGATGCATTAAAAAAAAAAAGAAGAGATGATTCAAAGAGGAGCAGCGGATATAAAAAAATAAAAAGGCTCTTTTTCTAACTCGCGAGCCTGAGAGACACCGACTTATTTCCTCAACAGCGTAACATGTCGTCACATGAGCGTCGTTCTCGTGACATGCTTTACAGCCTCAACGAGAGGTCAACGCATGATTTCAAGGTTCAGCAAATGTTCACAACCGATTATGTATGCGCCAGTTTTGAAAGCATTAAACAATATTAGGTGTTCCTTGAGGCTTTTCCTTCTTGAGTCTGACCACACCGTGAATACAACACAAGCCCCCTTCATCCCAGACACATAATGGATTAGCTTTATCAATGATTTTCTGATGTAGCAGATATAACTGGAGTTGGGGCACAGTTTCCCTATTTTAGCACAGCGACTACAAGTTATGCTTGTAGAATGAATAAGCCCAATGATACTATGCTAAGATGTATTTGTTGAATCTGCACATGTAAGAGATTTGGCGGTATTTCCATCTATACTTGGCCACTTTATTAGGTACACCTCGAGATGACAATATCACGTAATGATATAATATTTCCTGTAGTCTCTTATTCTTAGCTGATAGAAGTAGCACCTGGTGTGGTCAACATGTTGGACAGAGATGCTCCTCTGCATATCTTGGTTGCAGAAGAGCATCTGGTTACTTGAGTTGCTGTTGCATGTCAGCATTAAGCTGTCTGGCCTTTTTTCACTAACCTTTGATATCAACAAGGCAGTTTCACCCAGAGAACAACTACTGGATATTTTCTCTTCTGCAAACCATCTCTAATGGTTATGTGGGGAAAAAAAGTAGTTTCAGAAATACTAAGTCCATCTTGCAACCATGCCACATTTACATAATTAATCTTTACCTCCAATTCTAAGAACCTTTCTTTCGATTCAGCAGGTCGTCTTGACCGCGTCTACCTGCCTGAATGTGCTGAGCTGCTGCCGAGTGACTGACTAATAAGATATTTGTGTTAACAAGGAGATGAACAGATGCCACTAATGAAGTTCCCAATGGGCGTATGCAAAAGTTAGTAGTCAGAACAGTAATGGGGATTGTAGAAATTCCTCTCACGGTTCTATGACAATGTATGCTGGGTGTGTCCAGATGAAGGCTCCACCCACACAGGTAATAAGCTGTTTGTCTCTCTGCCTTCTCGAAGATGGTCTAGGACCAAAAAAACAAGAAGCATCAGACTGAGCGGTCCTTCTGTGAACTCTTTCACATGCCTCATGCCTAAAAAGACGAGGACATGCACTGGACAACAGAACTTTACAACATGTAACTACATGTACTACTCTTTATAATTCCCTATTGTGTTTATTTATTTATTGTTTGTCTGTGTGAACTACCGCACAGAATGTCGTTATGTGACTGAAAGAATCTTTAAATCTTTGAATAAATCCAGTGATATATATACACCGTATATCTTCCATTAGTAGGCTGTCTCTTTTAAACGCCGGTTTTTAATAAACGCCGGTTTGAAAACATGTCACGACAAATAGTAGCCGGGCGACCTTCTTCTTCTTTTTAAATTTTATTGGCGGTTGGCAAACAACTGCATTACCGCCACCAACTGGTATTGAGTGTGACTGGAACGTTGCTAAAAAAAAACCAAAAAAAAAAAACCTCTATGACATCAGTCCTCCCGCTCTCATCACTCAGCCAGCTGTTTCCAATCAGCCGTCATCTACGACGATTTAAGCTGGATGCAGTGACCATTGAAGTGGGATTATTACACTGAACTGAAACTGTCGGCTAGCGAACCTGCTAACTGTGATTTTCTGGTCTTTTACTTCCTCTTGAGGAGAGTCGGGCGGAGAGAAGTTTCAGGGAGCACCATTCGTGCACTGAACTGCACAATTGGGAACTGCATTATTTGCGAACTGTTGAAATACGTTTTGGAGCACTGTAAGTAAACGCACCTCAGTCTAAAAACCGCACCTAGGTCCTCTTTCCCTCTCACTTCTGCGACAATTCTGAGAAGGGAATAAGAACCGGTCTCCAATAACAACCAGTCTCTTTTAAACGCCGGGCTGGCTGGATAATTTTTTGAATAAACGCCCGGGCTACTATTGGAAGATATGCGGTACTGTAATAATTAGGAAAGCTTTTACAGTGTTGAGGTGAGTTTGGCTAAACAAAAGTACCCCTACCTGATTATTGTTATAATTTTTCTTTTCTTTTCCAGAAAGAATGCAAAATAGCTCATATTAAAAAAAAGAAAAAGAAAAAATGTGACACAACATTGAGAAAAATTACCAAAAAAGCGATTTAAAAAATGAAAACCTCAACGTTGCGAATTCACTTTTGCCCTGACTGGAAAATAAAATGCCATTACTTGCTTCTTCAATCAAAAGTCCATCAGAAAAGCAGGTGATGGAAAAGGGAGCGAGTACGAGTCTGATCGTTTGCTCTGCAATCATCCTAAGACTGCATAAAAAGATATTTACTAACACACTATTATGTTCTCTCACAAAGATGTTTCAGGTTTAAGTATTGTTCCATTTTCTCGCCGTGAGCTTTTCGTTCTATGAGTTTAAAAGAAC
>VURO01048769.1:82581-112549 GCA_015108175.1 Pelvicachromis taeniatus
ACTGAGATTGCAAAAAAAAAAAAAAAAAAAAAAAGTTTCCTCAAACAGAAAAGTGCATGGCGCACAATAACAGAGGTCCTAGTGTGGGTAACTGTCGGTCACACTTCAAAGGAGCTCAACTAAACTCTGAAGTGATCTTTTAACCTCACAGACAGTCATAACATAAACCAACGTCTAGTTCCTTAGCCAGGGGAATATCTTGCATGCACATTCATATTTGCATCAGTCAGACAGGAGTAGTGACTGCTACTGCGAAAACCCCACATATGGCCAAACTAGAGGTCACTCTCCGGCTTAAGAAGCAGTTGCTTTAAAAAGTTGTGAAACGAGAGCAAGAAAAAAATGCAACCTGCAACAACTAAGCTGATTCAAATCGTGATAAGCCTTAAAAGCACAGTCCTATACCTTTTTTAAATACCTAATAATATCTCACAAACACTTAGCAGATGTTACTTTAAAGTGATCGCACAACACTGACTTCCAAGCAGGGATAGTTCTGCAGTAGCCAGAGTGTATACAGAATCATTAGTTCATTCAGAAAAGTAGAAATAACAATTTCAACAACTGATTGAACTTTTAGTTAACAGTAACTAACAGTAATAGATGGATTAGTGGTACAAAGTAGATAGTCCAAAGTAATGAAATGGAATTTGTGCTGTGGGCCACACAGTTTCTTAATCTTTAAGCAACTAGTCATGAAGTCTGCTGTACTACGTTCTAAAGAGCTCACTGAATTTGATTATGGCACTGTAATAGGATGTCACTCTTGCGACATGTGATTTGGTAAATTTCCTTCCATCCTAGATATTTCTTGATCAACTACCAGCGGTGTCGTTGCAAAGCGGAAGCATTTAGGAACCACGGCAACTCGGGGGGGGGCACACCATGTACAGTTACAAAGTGGGATGAGTATATCTCTGTAAACTAGTTAGCAGGTACCAAAGATGTTACAACAGCTGGCCATGTTACAACAGTGATCTAAAGCTGAAACCGTTTGACAGAAGTAATAGATAAAGATCGATTATGGCAAACCGGAGTCCACACAGGAAAGGACTAGGAGCGATGTCGTGGCCAGACACCATGAAGTGTCAATAAAAGTCTTGATTCAGTGAAATGACTGCTAGCAGCACAAAGTGAGCGGGTCATCTCAACTTTGAAGTGGCTGCTAGTGGAAGCTATGGTATAGGTACTATTGAATTATATATGATCTAAATATATAAAAGAGTTAACCAACTAGAGCTTGAAAGGTCTGTTACATCAACCAACCTTCAACTTCAAAGCAATGTGCAAGGAGGATGTGTGCGTAGGACTAAACAGACTTTTGGCAATGCTAAATTAATACTTAAATTTGCAGAAATTAATGGATAAATGTTTATAGCTTCCAAATGTCACCTTATACCCCTACAATGACAGATAAAGGTATTCTATTCTGTTCCGTTTCTGCAAGTGCTGCAGTACAGCTGCAAATGTTAGCACTGAAAATGCACTTGTAACGTCCTCTATACAATCAGATCTTACACTATTATTTGTTTAGTATCCTAAAATAAAATCAGATGAAAACATCTAGAGGATGGATAGTGGTCATATTGAAAGGGGTACTTTAGTTTAACTCGGAGGCTATACGAGCACCCGACGAGGAAGGTTGGTGCTGTAGAACAAGCAAAGTATGGCCTCATTACCAATCCCTGCACTTCTAATTCCACGCCATCTAAAGTGAAAAGCCTTGGCCCTGATGAAAAGCTGTGTGCTATTCTCCCGAAGGCCAACTGTAAGTGTAGCTACTTTGCAGCACTGCACAGAATAAGTAATGGCCTTATCCTCACTTCCAATACAAAATAAATACATAAAATTACAAAGATTAAGAGTTGGTGTTTCAGATCTTGCCAAACCATCAGGTGCTGGAATGAGTCCATCTAAATTTCCTCAAGCGTGACAGATTAGGGAAAAAAAAAAGGGAGCAATAAAACTCCTGCTTCCACGGCCGACCATTCATTCAGCTCCTAAATCAGGGGGTTTTAGTGGAATTCAAGCTGCAGTGGCTTCATAGAGAAATTAAATCCTGGTTTCCCAAAAGAAGTAATCCTGGTTAAGTTCTATTCAACAATACAGCGCAGCAGCAGCAGCGAGGCAAACACATTAAACACACACTGATAGGATAAAGGAGGTCAAACTGTCCTGTACTCAGGGCTTTTCCTCTTCTGCAGTAATGAAATGCTGAGTGATGTACAGTAAATGCTGGCAGAGTATCCATATCAAGGCTTGGGTCTGAGCCACAATTGTAATTGTGGATTTTTGTTATAAGCATCTCTTTGCTCAGAGTTATTCATTACCGCAGCAGATAATATGTTGAAGCGTGGAAAATTTCCCAGTGGAAGCAGAATTTGCTCAGTTTTTGTTCGTTTGGCTCCACAGCTTTCCTCCCATATGCAGGGAGGTATTTAACTGTGATTGTGATCTTTATTCTTATTATACAACAGCTCTTTCAAAGGTGCCATGTCTCATTTTGAACCATTTCCTGATGTTTCACATGTATCATATACACAGTTTAGGGATTAACCGATACACTGGCCTAATATTGATATTGGCCACGATCGTGCGGCTGCTGTTTGCCTAACGCTAAATAAAGACATTGACTGATGGCTGTGACTAATTTGTTGTGTCGTATCAATTATGCACCAGCGACTCATGCAAAAATAGTGTGACGAAGAGCGAAAGGAGTTTGAAATTGTTTCGTTTTTTTCCTAAGGAAGTTTTCTCGGATTCATTGGCAGAAAAAGAAACCAAAGTTAAAAAAATATATATATATATTATCAAATTTAAAACATAAATCATCAGTTTTCATGTTGCCTATCATAAATTGACATTTTGAAAATTTGTATTTATAAAGAAATTGACAACTGGCACATTCTTAATACAGGGATAAATCCAGAATATTAGAAATAATCCAAGATAGCGTTTAAAACAGCTATCGGAGGGGGTTAGGATAAGCAGATGGGGTTTCTTCCTTCACATGTGGTAACAGGTCACAGCTTGATGAAGTTTGCTTGCTGTGGCTTGGTAAAATTTGCCACTGATAGGCTCTGCACAGAGAACCTCCATGCAATTGCTTTGGTTGCCTGCAACCACTCACCAACCAACCGGTTGGTTGGCGAGTGGCCTAGTGATTGCAGGCAACCAAAGCAATTGCATGGAGGTTCTCTGTGCAGAGCCTATCAGTGGCAAATTTTACCAAGTGACAGTTAGGGACTTAGGGAGTGCACATTTTTATCCCAGTGACCAGAGGTTGCCAGGGGGTTTGCCGACTGGTCCCCGGGCTTGTGTGCCTGAGGTCTGAGCAACCAACTGCTCCTCTTACACTAAAGGCAACGAGTCTGTTGCTTAATTCAAAGAAGATCATAATTACGATGCTGATGATGTTCTTGAGGCTCTGGCTAAAACCTCTTTGGGAGCTACCACAAATATTTCTGTGCAGGAAAAAGCTTAATGAAGTGTATTATTAGAGTAAACTTACAGTTATCTTTGATTACTTTTATTTTCAGTGTTACATACAAACTGACTTATAATCACACAAGGAGTTCTCAAAGGACCTCTGATTATGAACTGATTAGCTTCTGCCCCAGGGGCAAAGATAATGAAAGCATTATTGCCCAGTCAATCTTGCATGCCCATGTAGGGAATCTGTCTGGATTAAGCTGGATTAATTCTTTATGACATTTTTTTTTTTGTAAGTTGCCACTTGAGCGTCACGGGAACTGCTTGTTCAACGTGTCAACAAATCTGCATAAACTTAGGTGGCTCTCACAGAGAGACGAGAGAGAAAGAGAGCGAGAAAGCAGTGCCAGCAAACGTCGGATGGGCTCCACCTCGTGAAGTGCTACGCTTCAACCCTGGCAGAAATCAACCTCACAGCCCGTGGTGCCAAGTATTCCCGTTGATGAAAAGCTACTTGTGAGTGGCCCCGGTTGTACCCCCAGAAGAGCCAAGCTGACTGGCGTTAATAAGAAAGAAGGGCGGCTGTGTAAAACACTCTTGCAGCTCTTTCTGGCCAATAAAGGCCATTTTACAAGTTATTATTTTCCCTGGTGATTTGGAAGGTGGAGAAGCAAAGGCTGGCAAAGAGGAGCGGCAGCAGAGAGCAACAACGGTTCAATGGGAATGAGAAATACAAAAGATAAAGCAGGGGAGCCTCTGGTAACCATCTGCATTGAAACCACTGCTTAACAGAAACAACTGAAAAAAAAACCCCAACTACGCATTAAAACGAAACCTAACCTACAAAGAGAAGACGAAAAGGAGGGGCCCAAACACACAACACTGAGAAAAAGGGGGGAAAAAAGAAAGAACGAAAAGAAAACCACAAACTCGGTACCCGCTGCTGGCTGACATCTGATGTAATACATCTACTAGTGTGTTTGTGTGCTAAAGGGATGAGATGCTGCAGTATCTAAAAGACAGCAGGACCCCCAGAGGTTTGTGTGAAGACTGGTGCAGAGCAGAGCGATAATCTCTTGTTGTGCTCACCAACACAGCATGCTTATCAGCGGTGGAGCGTCATGGGCCTCTGAATGCAGCACGCAAACCAGCTACGACATCACACTGGAGGGTTAGCCTCATTCTTCTCTGCTAATGAGGTCTGAATTGCCACTTTCCATTAGAACCGTTACTGTGTGCCCAAAATATTACAGCAGGACGTCCTGCTATTAAATTAAACAAACAATCTGGTAATTGAAATAAATTATTTGAATGCATTTTTGATAAACATCAGGGCACAAATGTCAAAAAGAATATATTTGCTTCCTTTTCTGCGTTGTACAGCAAGAACTTAAACGCATGACACGAAAATGTTGGGCCCTAGAAACTGGTAAACTGAGCTAAACTGGTTTGTCTGGAATTATTCAACTAATTAAAAAATAATAATCAAATTATTCAGTAATTAAAATAACCAGGTCTAATACTGATTTCTGGACATAATTACGTACACACACACGTGTGTTGCTCTTCTTCACGGTGGATTATTTGATTTTTTTTAACCTGTTTGGTTATTTGGGGCTTTCTATAACTTAAGTCTAATAAAATGATCAGACTCAGACATGTGTGTAATTAATAGTTTTCTGGTAATTTCATATTTGATACTAACGTCATATACGTTTTTGTATTTGGTACATAACCTAGTCCTGTCTCCTATCGCTAATATTAGGATTAGCATTGCCATTTCTCACTAATGTGTTTGGCTGTCAGCTAGATGTGTGTAACTGAGGAGGACACCAACACTATTCAATTTTATTTATATAGCGCCAAATCACAACAGCAGTCACCTCAAGGCGCTTTACATTGTAAGGTAGACCCTACAATACAGTGAAAAAACCCAACAATCATATGACCCCCTATGAGCAAGCACTTTGGCGACAGTGGGAAGGAAAAACTCCCTTTTAACAGGAAGAAACCTCCGGCAGAACCAGGCTCAGGGAGGGGCGGGGCCATCTGCTGCGACCGGTTGGGGTGAAAGAAGGAAGACAGGATAAAAGACATGCTGTGGAAGAGAGCCAGAGATTAATAACACTACACTGATAGTTCTGTGTATCAACATTGTGTCACATGAGTCAGTAAAAGGGAGGGAAACTGTGTGGTTTCTGTGTCCCTAACCACACTGACACCAAATCGACACTGATATGAAGGCGTAGGAGCTAACAGCCTTTGGGCGTGACTACAAAAGTAAGAACAATTGGTTTGCTTATATTAAAGGCAGTGAGTCTGGGTGTGTTCAGTAAATAAGTGAATTTACTCTTATCTCTAACAATCTGATTAATAAATATGCCCGATCAACCTTAGTAAATCAAACCCTAAATAACAAAATTGGAGATTATATCTGAATTTCTGGAGCGGGACCACGCCTCCAACACACTCCTTCCTGTCCTCATCTATATAGGTTCCCCCAGTTCTACAAGCTGTTCATTCTCGTTTACGTGCCCCACCCTCCCTCCCCTTTTCAATTCTTTAACTTCTTCACATCTATTTAGTACATGGGGGTCTGCCAGGCTCGGGAGCCGTCGCCAGTCCCCTTCGAGGCCTTCCCCAAACCGCAGCTCAATTCATGTCCAAGCCGCTCACCTTTACCTACTAAATCGCTGCCAAACCAATACGAGGACGTGGGCCCAGCTAGTGAAGTGATACAAAAAGATTGGTTTGAACAATGTTACAGACTTGTGGTATAAAATCATGTACACACACATCTAATTAATTATAAGTGACAGAAATAAGTATAACTCTGTATTTTGGTGCCATAATAGAATTAATCAGCTACCTAATTGTGATTTGAAAACTGAAGAGTGGAAATTGGGCTACTTTGCAATAAATCCCTAGTTTTCTGTATGTTATTCCAAGCTACCATCAAGTACTGTACAGGGCTGCCAAACTCTCCAATAGCCCTAAAGCCCATCTAAACATGCAGGTTATCATCACTTCTTGTTGTCTTGCATGCTTGGACTCACTAATTAGTATGCATAATCATGTATAGGCACACTCAGTCAAAGATGCTGGATGTTTGGTTAGTCATCTGAGCGCTCTCTTTGTGCATAAAGAGGCCAATTTCTTTGCTCGAATACATAGAAACGGAATCAAACATTCCTGTACAAGTGCTCAAGATAAGGACGGTTTTACTGATGACATGTATCAGAATAATGCTTAAAACTTCCATCATATCTATTCACAATATAGATTCATGTTTTTATTAGTGAAACTTAGCAAAAACTCTTTGGGTCAACTCACAGATGTCGGGCAACTAAAGTCAAAGAGAGAGTGAAGACCAGTGAATAACACATATGTGCTATGGTAATCAAGAATTTACATTTATGGGGGGAAAACGGAGCAGCACCTGAGTCATGTGATAGCCTGTGCTAATCTCCAGTAAGAGACAAGACTGTCAATTCTATATTCAGTACCTGGAATTTAGGTCCAAATGCACTCTAGGAGGCTAAAAGAGGAAAATGGAAGAAAAGCTTGGACTCAACCCATTCACCATACTTGGTTCAGGAATAGCTCTTGACATATTGGCCTACCCAGCATGCCCTCTGCCTCTCTAGACAGCTCTGACATCATTATACAGCAGATACAGACCAGGACATCAGCTGCACAGTCGAGGTTATATAAGTGAACTCTCTACGTTTCTTAGCATTCAGCTCTGCTGCCCCACCATGGGGAAAAGGGAGGGGATGGGAGTAGATGATGAGAAAGGGGGGGGGGGATAAGGAGAAGGAAAAAGAGCAAGGAGGCCAGGAAGAAAGACGAAAAGAAAGGGCGTCTGAAAAAGAGAGGCCCGCTGGGGTGCTTGCTGCCGGGAGAAACTGAAGGTCACCCTTGGCCCCCTTAAGGAGCCCCGCAGAAGAGGAGAGGAGAGGAGAGGAGAGGAGAGAAGAGAAGAGAAGAGAAGAGAAGAGAAGAGAAGAGAAGAGAAGAGAAGAGAAGCATCCTTGTGATCTTTCAGGCAACCCTGTTTTATCACACACTCAGTCGACAAGCAGAGCCAGGATTTCTTCTTTGCATAGAAAAAAATAAATGCATTTACACTAATAAAAGTGTGATTGTAAAAAAAACATCACTTCAATGACGAGCACATGTATTTCTTTCACTCCTCATTTTCAGTCCATTTAGAGTCACAGCCTCTAAATGGACCTCTAAAGAACACAGCCACACTTCGAATGTTGGATTTGTCCAAGGCTAATGGTCAACTCGGGGACAGAACCCTGCGATTTAAACTGATAGCTAATGATTAATGAATAGCGGCCATCTGGGGTCATATCATCTCGTCTGACATAAAGTAACACTTTTAGACTGCTTTTGTATAAAATCCCAAGACTCTAGGGTCATTTAAAGCCTCGTCCAAAAAAATGACTAATACACTTTTGATGTGCAAATTGCTCTCGTATCTCTGAAGTGCTTCCAAATGTAAAAACTCTCCATGTTAAGATTTGCAGCTGGCTAGCATGTTTGAAATCTCTGCCATCTGATGCGTGCTTCACTGAGCCAGAGAAAGTGCTTCTGTTGCAAGCTTGATGGATTCAACTGCAAGAAGGTACAGCTTTTAGACTGTCACCTTCTATCAGCGCAGCACAAGCCGCCGAGAATCCAGACCCAGGAAAGGCGCTAAGCAGAGTGGCTACATTAAGTGATTTCATTATTATAGCGCTGTAATGTGGTGATGACGGCTTTTGCACGCAAACAGCTGTGAGCGAGTGGAACCATCCCAGTTGCATTTACTAACGATGTGCAATTGTGCACTGTGGTTGTTTCCAGCAGGGATTCGCACATGCCCCGTGGGGACGATGAAGGTGTCAGTGTTGCTTGTCGTCTGTCAGTCGGGGCTGTTGCATATTAGCAAGCATTAAGGTGTTTCTTGGCATCATTAAGCAATTCACTTGGCAACACTTTGCATTTGGTTTGGCATTCATGCCAAAGCTGTCTTTACCCACCCTACTGTACTGAAACTGTACTCCGCTCTGCAGCTGTTTATCTAAAACAAACTGCATTAGTGGACGCACAGCATAACAGGGCATTTCACAGCTGTAACTGCTTTAATGTGCTGATCAACTGGAACAATGCTCTGATATGTGCAATACAAAGTGATCAGATCTGACAGTGGTCATCCGAGCTGTACTGGGCGTTAATTGTGCCTAGACAGAAGCAGAAAGAGAAAAGGTCCTAAATGCTACTCTATACGGATTACAGGGACTATTATGTAACCAGCGACCTTTACACAAATGAACAAAATACATGCAAACATAGGGTCTTGCAAACTTAAAAGTGCATTTGTCACATTCACTTTGATATATAGGACTGATTGTGATGCACGAGCATTTCCAGTGCTTTAAAATCTCACTGAGCAGGGCTGTGGTGTCCATGAGAGGGAAACACGGTGACACCAACTCCCATCAGTGACACATGACGAGCCTCCCACCAATGGCTGAGCGCATGGATGCAATACAGTTCAGTAGGTTGGCTCTACTACGATATACCTTTATAGCTTTGCACTCTAAGGCGTTCATTGTTGGCTTCGGTCAGTTGCTATTTTTGCAGACCGATATTGAGAAAAACAGAATTGAGAGTGGAATCATGTCCATCAGCAAGACTGCAGTGAGTCACAACATTAATGACTCAATAAGTTAAATCTGTATAATGACTATTTCTACTCTGGACACTTGTTTTGATGATAAGCTTTAGTACTATTGCTAAATTATGGGCTTAGCTTTTACTTAAAGGGTCTAAATCCCACCCTCTACAGAATGATGTTTAGACTCTTGTGTAACACCACTTTTGATTTAATATTGCTTGCATTGGTGCACAGGGCTGCACGTGAGCCAGAAAATACAATAAACACTGTTTTTTTTCTTATTTCTGATCATGTATTCGAACTTCCTATGGACCTCCCATTGTAAAAAAAACAAAAAAAAAAACAAAAGCGCCCCTTACTTAAAGTTAATTTATTAGAACCTGAAGTCATAGTAACAAGTATTGATCTGCAGTGCTGTTACTGATACTAGATTACAGACAGCACTGTTGGACTAGGGCTGTGACTTCTGCAACATCCGAGGGAAGAAAAAGTTGGAAACCAAATTAGGGTCAGGTAACCGCCACTTGAGGCTCCCTTTAGGAGGACTGTAGGTGTAGCCTGTCATAGCTACTGATCTTTATCAGTTAGGCTATCTGCCCCTAAGCGTGTGTGCACGTGTGCATGCGTGATTTGACCGTGCGCGCGTCAGTGTGCAGCAGGCGTAAAGCTGCACACAGTACAATTCACCGCAAAACAAACAAACAAAACAAGCCTCTATCAGTGCCCCGGTGATCACTTTGGGTAGGCTGACAACTGCTAGCCGGAGTGGGACGGTGGTGCCGGAGTGACGAGCAGGATTACCCAGCCCCTGCTGGACTCCACTCCGTGCGTTACCCTTCGCTGCTGATCCGATCTGTCAAACCAACCCGGGCTACTGAGGCTAGCGCCGCCAAACAACTGCCTGCCCACCACGCTGTGAACGTGTTTCGGTATGATCGCGACACTCACCTTCAGTTACTCCCCACGCGGTTTGGACACAACTTCCCACTGGGATACGAGGCGGAAATAAAGCGGGAGAAAGTCCCCGGGTTCATGCACAAGTGTAGCAGCAGAGAAGCGCTGGATGGCTCCCCCGTCCCCTCACTTCGAGCCCATTCCTCGGCCAAGCTGCTGCGCCTCGTACCGTCAAATTATCTCCACGCTCGCACAACAACCCCAAGTCCTCCTTACTGCAAAGCTTCGGCGCGGATTCGAGCCGTTTGTTTCCCCTTTTTTGTTGCCTTCCAGTAGCGTTTGGATGGGCTGCAACGACAGCGGGGGGAAAGAAGCGAAAAAGAAATACTACACGCTCGCTCCTCCCTCCGCTTATGCCCGGTACAGTAAGGGGAGCGCTCGGCACTGTGAGCACTTATTAAAACTATCTACCGCTCTCTACAGGAATTCCACTGTAAAGCACGCACTGTACACACACGGACACATGTCGGGACGTTGGTGTCGCGTGAAATGCGGCGCAATCCTCTGCTCTGACTCACCTCGCTTGTCCTTATTTATCGACTTCATCGTCACCCCCTCGGAGGACCCCTCCATCCGTTTCCTCCTCATCCTTCCCTCCCTCCTCCTGGGAGTCGTTCACCTCAATGAACACTCAGATGTCATGAATGGACGTAACAGAGGCTGTAATGGGAAACAATGTTAGAGCTGAAGAAAAAAATAGTAGTATATATTAATAATAAAATAAATAATATACATATATAGATACATTTTATTAATTGGATTCCAGACGTAGTTTTATTTTAATTGGGATTAGTTTGTCCGTGCATTTTTCAACACAACTGAGCATTTAATTGAATAATTTGTTTAAAAAATTAAATGTAAACTGACTATATGGGAGTATGCCCAGCTTCTCAGACATTTTATACATGAAGTGATTAGAAATAATCAGGAAAATAATCAATAATCCAAAATTGATCCTTCCAAGTTTATTGTCTTGTTTGACTAACATCCATTTACAGTTGATTTTTAAAGAAATGTGGATAGTGAAATATTTTTTATTCAATTAGGCACTCAATTTTATTTATTCATCTGTTGGCAGAATCAATTATCATATCTTTTAAAAATGCACGTCCAAACTTACCCCGATCAGATCTTTTTTTTTAATAGAATTTTTAATAAAAACAGAAAATGTACAATTCTAAGAAAATATTGTATATTTTTATTTTTGATAGCACCGACAAATACATTTGAAAATTTTGGGCAGGGGCCAAAAATAAAGGACTCGATGGTGTTAAAAAAGCTGGAGGAACATTTTGCAACTACTAGCTCAGTAACATGAAGGGGCATAAAACGCGCATCTTTAGGTAAAGTTTGTCATAAGTAAAGCTGGGAACTTGTTGTAATGCACATTTTTGCATATTGACAAACTATCTCAGAATAATTTTCTTTAATGTAAAATTAATAATTCCAAGAATCTGGAGAAATCATAAGTTACATCATAAGGGACAAAGCTGAAAATCAATACTGGATGCGTGTGACCTTCAGGCTCTCAGGCGGCACCTGTATTAAAGACAGGCGTGATTCTGTCATGGAAATCACAGTATGGGCTCAGGAACACTCCCAGGAGTCACTGTGTGTGAAAATTCAACGCGCCATCCGCAAATTCAGGTTAAATCTCCATCATGAAAAGAAGAAGAAGCCATATGTCAACATAATTCACATGATGATACTTATTAATCTCTGGCTCTCTTCCTCAGCATGTATTTTATCCGGTCTTCATTCTCTCACCCCAACCTGCCACGGCAGATGACCGCCCCTTCCTGAACCAGAGGTTTCTTCCTGTTAAAAGGGAGTTTTTCCTTCCCACTGTCGCCAAAGTGCTTGCACATAGGGGGTCATATTATTGTCTGTTTTTTCTCTGTTGTATTATACGATCTATGTAGTGTCTACTTTAGGTAGGGTCTACCAAAGTGCCTTGAGGCAACTGTTGTTGTGATTTGGCGCTGTATAAATAAAATTGAATTGAATTCAGTGCTATAAAGGTTATAAATATACAGGTTTTAGAAGAACACATGCTTCCATCCAGTCCTGTTCACAGCAGGTTATATATTTCAACAAGATGATGCTAAACAGCATACTGTGGTTATTACAACAGCATGGCTTCATTAGCAGAGGAGCCTGGATGCTGCAGCGACCTGCATGCAGTTCAGACGTTTGGCCAGCTGGAAGTGAAAAATACAACAAAGGAGATGCAGCATTGTGGAGCAGATAGGAGACGAAGATCAGGCTTCAGACTGCTCTAAATGTTGTTGTTGTTTAACCTTTGGCTCTTTGTGAGGCCATGGTGAGTATATATGGTGTTTTCCTTCTTTATAATTACAAAGTCTTGTGAGATTTAGAAATACGTCCCATAGTTTTTAACCTCTAAGCCATTATTGTGGAATCGGCACACGGGAAACAGCACTGCATCTCATATATTTCTTTTTTACTTTAAATCACTGTTTTTTTTAAATAAATTCTCCACAATTTGTACATGTTAGAAAGGCAACCAACAAGACCGCGCCCCTTGCTGTGCCATTTCTGGTCTGGGAGCCATATATTTGTCACCCCTAGATTATGCATCATATTTAATAAAACATCTTTTCTTTTCACTACAATCTCTTTCTCATTTTCTTGCGCATCATTCCACTTATTTAATAACGCCGGCTAACAACAACTGTGGATACAGAGACAAACGGAAAAATGGGAGGATGGAAGTGGATAATATTCTTTGTCATCATCAAATATAATATTAAATGTAAACTTGAGAGATAATAGACCACTTATTTTGATCAAAATAACAGCTGGAGACACATAATCTTCTTTCTCGCAGCAAAATTACCACAATTGTTTCAAATAAGCCGTCACGTTGAGATCCTGAAGGCATCAAGGACTCTGTCATGAAACGGTAAAGCTTTTTCTTTTTTCTCATCAGCTCATCTTTTTAGAATAAAGTCCAACTTTGTTTTTTTTTTTAAAGAACATGGCGGAGGAAGATCTTATGAAGTGAAGCTCGACAGCTATTCAAAAGCTTTCTCCTTCCTCTCTCCAGTCTTGAAAGACATCCTGTGTTCGGTGAATGTATAGCCCCTGAAAGCCATACGGATATTTCTGTCCAGCTAATCTTGCTTGCAAATATGCAGGCGGTCGCCAGCTCCGAGAGTGACACACTCTGTTCACACTGAACGCCCAGAATGTGTGGCATTTACATTTGATGGGTTTGCAGAAGTGGAAGTGTGTAAAAAAAAAGAAAAAAGGTTTATTTCAAGTGCAAATGCCACTGCAGACACACGTATGAAAGATTCTTGTGTGTCTGCATTCCAACACAGGGCTTTAAACGTGAGCCCTGATATGAGCGTTTCTGTTTGGCTTCGCGCTCGTGTCATTTGCCACTTTGTTTCATTTCCGCTTCTATTTTCAGGAAGAATCTGTTCTGTAAAATAAAGCACCAACAACCAAATAACTACCGGCTGCTCACAGAAAGACACCGGTTCATAATAATGATGATGTATTCCCCTCTGCTTTAAAGGGGGGCATCGAATATGTGTGTGATTTACAGGCCTGCATTTGGAGTGTTGAGTTCAGATGTCATCAGCTTCAGCTGCTCCTGTGATAACGCTGAAGGACGCCAATTACTGAGGGACAGCAGCCGTGTGCCAAATTGCAGCCATTTGATGCAGGAATAGTTCACTCTGGATCAAAAAAATCAACCTGCTGGTGGAAATGAAGCTGGGGCATCAAGCGTGGTGGAGAAATACGTCAACTGTGAATTTTAGAACAGTTTTATTTTTTGCCAATCCATCCAGGATTTGTTCCAATATTCAGTCCAGACCAAAGTAGTACAACCACCTACTGACACACAAATTGGGCTTATTCATAAGCAACTACTGCATAGTTCCAACAACACACATTTCAAGGATGAATGTTAAAGCCTCCAAGTGTCCAATCAAGCACTTTAATTACACACTGCACTACCCAAACTTAACCTTTGGCTACATGCTTTGCAAATGTCAGCCCTTCTTCCTGCACTGGCATACAACTACTATAGAATTCTCTAGGTGCACATTACATGCACTTTGCAAAAATTTGGCTGTAAAGGAGCCGGGGGACGATGCCATGAGGACATCTGGTCTGGAGAATGGATGGATGAATACATGAATGAGGGCGAAGATGGACAGCTGGATGGATAATAGCCTTTCTATATGAATCTATTGCCACCACAGACTGTGGAGAAACACGGAGAGAGCATCTGGGAAATTCGAGACTTGGATTTGCCATTTATCAACATTACTGAAGCCACGAAACCAAAAAAAAGCCAAATGGGAGCACTGGCACAGTCAAATACGACTAAAAAGAGCCATCAATTATTTTTTTTTTCTTTCTAGAAATTGATGGAAAGCTCAGTATTGAAAGCTCAGTTTCTAACGACACTTGTTGTCGTTAGAAAGACAAATATCATGCAATGCTTCTCTTGGGTTTTGTGCAATTTGCCACTGAGATTTTGCATTTAGCAGTGCATACAGCATGCACATATGTGGAAAATTATATGTTTCCCCCTAATATTTCTACCCTCTCAGCAGAATTAATAATCAAACAGAACAGAACCTTTAATTTAGAAAAGAGAAGGTTTTGCTGTTTCCGTCACAGAAATAAAGACATGTCCAGCGTTATTTGAAGCAGAAAAGACACATGTTGATGCTGATAAACCCACCACAGTTCACGATGCAAATTACTTTACTGACACTAAAAACAATTTGAATTGGAAACCCCCGGGACACACGCTTAATATGTCCTCTTTCCCACCAGTGTACAAGTGAAACCTGTGCACATGCATATGCATATTCTTCTAATGATCGTTGGCTTTCTGTGAAATACACTGTATTCCCCATGCAACGAAATGTGTTACATAAATAAAGATTTGCTTTACTGCCGTAGCTGTTAATGATCTCGCCTGGCTGTGCATATAATCTCAAAGTAAAACGATGCCAACATGCCAGAGCGCACGAGCGACATCCTTCAACTTTTTCAGTTCAAGTCCACATTTAAATGTTGCCAAAGCAGCCTTGGCTTATTTCCACACAGTAAGGGCAAAAATGGCATTTAGAGCTTTAACACTAAACCCACTATTATTATTGTCTCTCTGCACTTGACGCTATAATCCTGAAGAGATTTTTGAGATTTAAAAAAAAAGCAATAAAAACACAGTCTGCATAGGTCACAGACTGAATTAAACACCAATTTTCTTCCAGTATTAATTCTATAGAAACACTGATTGCATTCCCTGCTAATAAATTAATTTTTTACATATTTTTATTCACAGCATTTGAAAAGCTTGTTATAAAAAAATGCTAATCAGTCAAAATGAGAAGAACAATGTAAATATGACTCTGATACCAAATGTCATAACCAGCTGTATAAATTATTTTTCAATTACTAAGCAATCTAACTGGGAGCGTTCCTCTTTGGTAATCTCTGTTTTTGAGCAATGCATAAAATGCAATTTCCACATGAGGAATTCATCTGAAAAGACAATAAATATATTCATGCCAGCTAGACCACTGAAATCCAATGAGCGAAAGATAGCTGCATTTTGAATCCCTTATTCAGACCACAATCTTTCACACTTGAGAGGACAAAGGCTTAAAAACAAGTGGTTTAGAGTGAGCATTAGTCATGCCCATGCCCTCGATTTTTACCTCATTTCCTTCTTTCCCTTTGCACTTGTATTTTTGACCCTTTCGCTGATTGTGTGCTTCTTTGTTGGTTTAACAACAAAACCCCACTTTAAACGAAAGCTGCACCTGTGACATTTGCATGTTGATCCTCTGCAGCTACAATCGAGCAGTCGAATCCTTTTTGAATATGAATAAAGAACCCGAGCAGCATCCACCCTTCTGACAAGCAAGCTCTATGTGTTTAGGTAAAGAAGCAACACTTTCCAATTAAAGTATACATTTTTCAGCATGAATCGTCCAGTCCACGCGAGTGAGAGCTAATCTCACAAATGGCTGTCGGAGCCTGATACTAGAGATGCTCCGCTCTGAATAATGGATCGCTCCATGTGCAGCTTGTACTTTGCCTTAATTGCACAAGTACCTAATCTAGCCCGTAAAGATAGCAATCTCTGTTGACTGAAGTTAACATATTGTTCTTTGTTTAATACAGGCCATGTTGTGCTCAGGGTTATGTGCCAGTACATTACAATCAACTGCTGGGTTTTGAATGGTTTCAATTCTTGTGTTGGGGAAACAATTGTAGAGGGTCCATTATATTCACACAGTTTACATGTTAGTAAATTATGAATGTTTTTGTTTGTTTGTTTGCTTGCTTATAAATTTGAGTGCAATACATTCTCAGACATTCGTGTCAATTTTTTTTAGATTATGTGAGACCAGGCAATCGTAGTCACAAAATAAACTACTTATACTTTTATCCATCCATCCACTCGCATCCGCTTATGCTTTTCAGGGTCGCGGGGGGCGCTAGAGCCTATCCCAGCTGTCTTGGGGCGAGAGGGAGGGTACACCCTGGACAGGTCCAGGTCGCCAGTCTGTTGCAGGGCTAACACATAGACACAGACAACCATTAGCACTCCCATTCACTCCCACCTATCACACCTATGAACTCAGGACCTTCTTACTGTGAAGCAATAGTGCTAACCACTGTGTCGCCCACATTTTTTATTTTTTTTTTTAGATTTTATCTAGTATTATTTGTGTGCGATCTACTCAGATGTCCATTTCTAAGGCTTCAGTCACACAGGCCTAGAGACCAGTTGGGGACCCCTAGCAACCACTGATTCATAGGAAAAGTTAGTATTCCCGGATTGGTTCCTGAATGCTGCTGATAGTTGTTGTGAAATCTATTGCTAAACATATGCCTGGAAAACAGTGAGTGATCCCCTGGTATCCACCGGTCACTAGGGAAAAATGTCTATTCCCCTAACTGATTGGAGACTGGTTGCAGGAGGCTGCTGGCTGATAAAAAAAATATAAATTTTTATACCTACCTATGTCTTTGTTTCATTATTCTTACACAGTAAGGTTATGTAAGGTTGTGTTTTATTTGCTTTTTTGTTAAATTAATGAAGCTGTGACACTATGGGTGCAGCGGATTCCTGACATTTCATAATCAAACAGTAAATGCAATTCCGTTTTTGCAATGTGTACTACAATGTAGCGACTATGCATTTGTCCTTGAGGCGGATTCCAAGTGGACTAGAAAAAAGTGAAGGATAATAGGAATAACTACTCAACTGTGATGTTTGCAGCTGTCCTTGTCCACATCTGCAAGAGAGCATAATTTTAGCCTCAGGGTGACCAGATCCCAACAGAATAAATGTCGTGTAAAGAGTATGTTTTGCAAGCAATAATGTGGGACACAAGGTTTTCTGACATTTTAATCCCTCTTTAATCTGTCTGTCAAAATCACACAAAGTACTGAGTTTAAAAGTATCAGCGATACAAAGGGCAAAATAATGGTTTTATTTTGATAGGTTAAATTAGATTTTGTCGAGTTTAGAATTCAAAGTGGAGGAAAGATTATGGCTTCCAACACTTCACACTTGTTAAAACAGAGTAAACATAACAATTCGATGTTTGCTGTGTGGTGCTCCGAAGCACTAGGATTAAGTTGCTAGTTAAGGTAAAAATGTAGGATGAATGACTAAATGTACATGAATTCAAAACATGCTACGTGCATGTACAGATACTTTTAACTTCGTCACATTTGCAGTCATGAAAATTGTCTCACGTCAACACATATTTAATGTAGTAACATTTCAAAAATATGAACTTGAACCTGCACTACTAATTCCGTTAATTTTACCTCATGTATACAGTATGTGTATTTTAATACATTCTGTTTGTTTAGTATTTTAAATGACTCTTTATCTGTGTGCTCTTATTTAATGTACCGATGTCCAGGAATCTCTTATTTCTCAGTGTTAGTTATTTTTATATATATACAGTATATTAATTATATGTGCTTATTCAAAATGGTCCGTCCCTGCTCGGCAAAAGACCACAGACTTACTGTGAAACCAGAAAAGCAGGTTAATGCTGACGTTTTTCATCCAATGTGCATGTCAGTCTCAAATACTGCAGGGAGTAATGGCATAAGAAGGAGCAGGCGAGCTGACAGGCTTTACATCTTTAACTCTGCAGCAAGATCACCAACGAAGAAAACGACCTGAGGTGTGTACAGAATAAACTGCACATATGTGTTTTGCACCACATGCCGTTAATCAACGGACTGACAACCATTCACATTGGAAGCAATGGCAGCAACAGATCTGAGTCCAGAGCATTATTACTGTGAGGTGACAATGTTAACTTCAACACTTTCACTGTGCAAGAGCCACAACCAGGAAAAACAGCCTCCACGTATCCAGGGCTCTAGACCAACTCTTTACCACAGTTACACTGGTGAGCCTAACTTTTATTCTTAGGTGCACCAGCACAAAAGTTAGGTGGGGAGAGGGGTCACTTGGGCAGTGCATTTATCGCGGCATATAATGTGTTTTCTGGGTACAATGTGCTTTTTCAGCATTTCAATTTGAAACATATTAGCACCAGTCACAAATGTAGTGTTGCCAGCGGTGTTAGACATAACCTGACAGGTTGATGGCTCCGTGTCAGAGCACTGGCTTTCGGACAGATCAGGCCTTAGCTTAACAAAAACGTTATCACTTGTTCTTTTCATCCCATCACACACAGCTACATCCACCTAGGCCTCTCACCTCTATCTGCCTGCACTTTCAAATGTACACACACCTACAGGAATATCTGGACCACGGCCAATTAATGAGATGCCACCCTTGACTTTCTCTGATTGGTTTAGACCGTGACATGAGCATAATGTGTGTCTGTTGTTGACCACACAGAGACTCTCAGAGTTGCAGAGACTTTTTATTTTACTCAAACGGCTGATCGCACCGGTGCAACCTAGGATTTATTTTTGTTGCACCGTTGAGGAGTTAGATCGCATGTGCGGCCAAATTCCTGGGTGTCTGCAAAGAATATTACTACATCACACTCCTTAGTAAAAGCAGTCATTGTAGATTCTAGGATACTTCTTTTGTACCTAAGTGAACATGACAAACTGTAATGTTTTTTCCCCTCCTTTGACAAAACTCACTTGTTTCATTTGTTAACTTCAGCGTCTTCCCTGCAGTTATTCTTGCTTTGTAGCTATGAAATAAATACAAGGGAAATTCGTTTAGCTGTGCCGTATTACTGTTTATTATTACTATTGCTTTTACAAGCCCCTCGAGACTTTCATTACAAAAAAATCCCACCAGTATTTCTTCACAAAAGGACGCTCTTCCAGAGAAAAGAAAAGAAGTCCAGACGTCCAGTAGGCCGAGGATGCTAAATGATTTAACCCTGATCAGTGCTCTGTATCCACCTGGAGCCTGCAGGCATTACTTCCTTGCTCTTTGTGATGCTCTCTAAACATTCATCCCATGTCTTTTTCTCTACTATACTTTCATATTAATGTGACAATTCCTAATGGAGCGTACATCTAAATACGTGCATAAAAAAAAGCATAAGGCTGCATTTAATCTGTCCATTTCCAGCAGCACTTACAGCCCAAATGCGCTCGTAATGCTCCTCTAAATGCTCCATTTGTAATAAAAAGCAAAAACAATCAAGCGTCATCCAAATCACTACGGGAAAAATGTCCCATTACCCACACAGAGGGACGCAAACTTCCACACTGTTATTTGCATTACTGAAATGTAAATGTGTGTGCAGGCGAAGCATATTAAGTGAGAGCAATAAAGCAGCAGAAATAAGATGATGTGAGTAAATAAGATGATAATGTAACTTTAATACAAACTGAGATCTGGTTAAATTTAGTAAAAAAAATTGTAAAAGCAACTCTAGTGGGAGCCCAGCACACTGAAAACACTATTAACAATATTACTATTTCAACAATATTTCCTTTTTAAAAAGAATTTACAAAACAAACAAGCAAAAAACAAACAAACAAACAAACCCATTGATAAGTAGCTGTCTTACTAACCTGCCATGGCCCTGGGTCTGCGATCCAGTGTTTTGAGTTGTGGTTATTATTATTTACTGTTTCGAGTCCCCTTGCCCTCATGTTTCTCTGTGTTCCCTTTGTCTTGTGTTCAGTTTTCCCCTTCGCTGTGTCTTCTGTATTTATTGCTGTCTGTGTTTCGGTCTTTTTGCTGCTCCGTGGTTTGTTGTTCTGTTTTCTTAGTGTGCAGTTTCGATTATTGTGGTTTTGTGTTCGGTCTCTGTGTTGCTCTCCCCTGCCTGTGTCCCCTGTGTTACGCCACGTCTCCGAGTCTGTCTCTGTGCTGTTGTGTTTCCTGTTTTACTTTGAAGGTCTTTGTCTCATGTCAGTGTTTTCAGTTTTGCTTCCCTGTGCTCATCAGCCCTGATGTTTCCCAGCCGTGTTCACCTCCTGCCTCTCGTTCCCCTCGTTATGTCCTGTGTATTTAAGTCCTGTGTGTTCTGCGCTCCCTGTCGCGTCGTTAACGACTCTTATGTGCGTTCTGCTGTGGTGTTTGTGGATTACCTTTTGATGCTCCAAGTTTTTTTATATTGTTTTATTCTTTACCAGCTAATAAAGCTGTTTTTGTGTTCCACGCCGGTTTCTACGAGTCTGCATTTTGGGTCCTTTTCCTCAGTCCTGCCTGCACACAGCTTAGATATGACACTAACCAATGGGACGAGCACTGAGGAGGTCTGTGAATAAAAATGCATTTATGTCCACCAGTGGCAGAACCTACATGCATCTAGAAAAATCTGACTCTTTTTTTTTTTTTTACTTTTTACTATCAGAGACCAACAGCAAGCAACTGCAATGACCAACTGGTCACCCAGAGGTTGGGCAACACCCTGGTGGGAGGCAGCATGTCTCCTGCTTTGAGCCCCAGACCAGTGTGGGGGCCCTGAGAGCTGACAAACTCTTTCAGGTTTACAATGTTAGTAGACCCAACCTCCCAGATGAGGGCCCACCCCACCCAACTCCACCCAGATTTGGCTTGCATGATACCATTTACACAAATCTATTATTACAATAAATATTACATTAAATATTAGAATACTTAAGATATTAACAATGACTGTGTGACAAGAGATGACAAAGGAGTACATCATGTCTATATACACGATGAGGCAGCAAGCAGACACAATGCTAGAAGATGACAACTGAGAATAATTAAACAGGATGAATCCTTATTTGGCACCTAATTTCTGTGCTGTCCTTGGATAAACAGAGCCAATTTCACCAAGTAGTGATGCAGAAACGCTACAAATTGGTCCATAAAAACTCATTTGAACACTGAAACTGAATGCTCTACGCTGTGAAGTCGGACATGTTTTACTGTGGAGTCCAGGAATTGTTTGACAGCGATGGTATCTGATGTTAGGGGGTTTTTTTGGGGGGAGAGACTTGACGGACTAACGTCATCTATCGTCTCCTCCATTCATGAATGCACTGCAACAAGCTACATCACGTCCAAAAGCCCAGAGACAGATGAGAGTGGCATTTTGTAACAAGGATAACCGACTAAAAATACCACAAAGGTGCACAATGCTTGTGTGTGTAGACTAGACTAGACTAGAAAAGAACAGAATAGCTTCGTTGTCCACATTAGTGGAAAATTATTTTTTGGTTCACCGAGTCAACAAATCAATTCATAATTATAGACGTGCACTTCTTCTTTACAAGTGGAAATGAAACTTGCGCACATCTCCTGCAATACACAAGCTTTATTAAAAAGAAAAACATGCGCCGCCTCCGTGCATACACAAATCCACGTATCTGTTTAAATTCTCAGGCCCCTAATGTTTACAGGAAACTATGACTCAGCCGACCCCTGACAGTATCTGTAGCTGTAGGGAGCAGATCAATGCTGAATCGAGCTTCCACTTGGTTGGTTTGTCAATAAATAGTTAAAGGCAAACAAACAGAACACTATAGAAACAAGCTTGCCAATTGCAGAGGAAGAGGAAGGCAGCAGATAAAGCACAGAGACAGGAAACGCAGACTGATATGAAACCGTGTGGAGACGGAGCTTGGATCAAACTCGTCAATGAGACGGAAAAGTCGACGTTAACCTCAAAGTTTGTTCACACAAACAGCCTCTAATCCTACTTCATGTTGCAGCGAGGTCAATGATCAGTATTCAAAGCACGAGCCAACTCCATTCACGCTCCTCAAAAGAAGGAATGACACTTCTTGAGATGCCATTGTGCCTCCCTTGTTGACTCACTTATTTAGTGTATTTGCTTTTGTGTGCATTCATCTCCGTCTTGTTTTTCCACCGTTTCACATCATTACCTCCGAGTGTCAATTTTCCAACTGCAGCCTTTCATCACAACATGATTCATATCTTGTTTTAAACACAAACAGCTTTTCTTTGAAATGTATCCATGAACTCATTTTCCCAAACTTCTGAACTGTCCATGCTTGTCTTCGTGTCTTTGTGCAGCACTCCTGAGGAAGCTGACTCATGTTCATCAGCGCAGTGGGACATTTGCATTTCAGGCCTATTTTTCATCCGATCTATTTTTCCTCCTCAAAGGAGAGGCACTTTGATGTCCCTTAAATCTTATTACGGCTGGGCCTCGGCAAAGGCAAAGACTGACTTCCTCTGGTTCTGCAATAGCATGGGGAAAATGAGGGAGCCAAAAGCCCTGTGGAGCAAAATCCAAATGGATATGGCCAGTCACGAGGGAAAGCCTTTGAAACAGCACAGCAGCAAGTGTGTCGTTCCATCATGGAGGTGTTAGTGGTGATTAGCGAAACGCCCAGTGTGGCACGTGAATGTACACGCTATAATCAGTAGGACGAAAGGTGCAGTCAGACACATGAACGCAGAGAACAATGTGCAAACAGGCTATTGTTTCATAAGTTCACCATAGCAATGTTATCAGGGTGGTAATCTTTCAGCATTGTGTTTCTGCTGCACCACGTTGCCAGGGCAATCAATCGATGTGTGTTGCAGATAGAAATGTGAAAATATTCATCAAAGCATCAACGAGAGATACAGAAATCATTCACGTGTTGCCAGTAAAGATCAAAAGTGATTATTAAAAAAAACATTGGAACATTTGTGAGATGTAGTGTACTACATATGACAGGACAATCTTTTTTTTTACGAATGAAATGTGTTTCTGAATGCACAGTTACTAAGAGATCTATTAAAGGTCAGTTTTGTTCATGCTTCTTTAATGTAATAGTTATTTTTTTCCACATTTTTCTGACAAAGACGTCACACTAGTTCCCTTTCCATTTTCAGTTTTGTTGTGTCGTTTAGAATTATAACATCAGTTTAATGGATGGATGGATGGATGTGTTTTATCCTAACCGGTCGCAGCAGATGGCCCCGCCCCACCCTGAGCCTGGTTCTGCTGGAGGTTTCTTCCTGTTAAAAGGGAGTTTTTCCTCCCCACTGTCACCAAAGTGTTTGCTCATAGGGGGTCATATGATTGTTGGGTTTTTTCACTGTATGTATTATTGTAGGGTCTACCTTACAATGTAAAGCGCCTTGAGGCGACTGTTGTTGTGATTTGGCGCTATATGAATGGAATGGAATGGAAGGGCCAAGATGAAACTCATCATGCTGTCTCTAGATTAAAACTATTTATGTTGGTACCATCCCCACCTCCAAAACCTGCCTTATTGGTCGGCTGGTGTGCAGAGTATTGATGTAGCTACTAACCATTAACAGGACATGGTACGCTATGCAGTAGAAGATGTTTTCCTACATCTGCGTTATCATTTTTTTTAAGTATTTGCATCATGCACAGTTGTTTTGAAACATGTTTTAGGACTTAGTCTCACTACAGTAAAAATTGGATGGCGATCTCCATGCAACTAGGAAATGTGACAGTGTTTTACATTAAGTGTTTGTGCATTTGGAGACTGACTCTTAATTTATAAATGCAGACAGTCTGGAATCACGTCGAGTCAGCGCAACTCATACAGCACATCTCTTTGCAACAGGGGACTCACTCAGCTGGTTGCCAACTGCTTGTATTCTGGTTATATTCTTATATCAAACCAAGGTTGCAGAGCCCTCGTGTCGTTTGTCTGTTAAATTGCTGTCCTGCAGCAACTACATTAATATTTGTGGAATTTAATGGAGTTAATGCAAATTTCTGTGTATGTAGAAAGCAACAAGTTGGTAATTCCCACAATTTTCCCACCACAGTTAATCACCATCTATTGCAAAACAATTGCAGGTAAATGCCAACTTGACTCCATGCATTTGCAAAGTGATTGACTAATTCCATCTTTTTTGAGTTTTATCCTTGTCTTGATCCACCCGAGGCATTCTGAAGAATAGGTCTGTTAGTGGTTGAGCCAAATCCTCAAAGCAACTATTTCAAAGCCAACAAGCCTGCAAGTTTATTACTCAAAGGTTTTTGTGATCCTGCCGTGCCCAGACACTTCCCTTTTGTGAGAGTAGCATTGAGCTGCTAGTTTAAGGAAACAAAATAGATAATGGGTGATTTGAAAGCACAGTAACCCTTTTTTGGTTTCACTTCAGTTGTTTCGGATTTTTGACAAAGAGGCAAGAACCGCACACACCGAACATGGTATAAGGAGCACCGACGGGCTTGGAACAATTCAAAGTACAAGGATAATACAAGAAATCAAAAACAAGTCCAACTCAACTGAAATTCAGACATATCAGAACTCTGAAACAACCACAGATATAACTTTGTTACTGGCTGAGACATTTTAGTTACCACAAGCCATTCTAGTGAGGAAGCTGCAGGCTGAGAGGCAGCTCTTTGTTATTTGTTTAAGGACGAGTCACACTAGATGTTATGTGTTATTTATGCAAATATGATAGAAATAAGTTTGGACTGTCTACAGGGATTTCAGCTTGTTTATTGTGAGTACTTTCTGTGAGTAACTTCCTTTAGTTTGCACTCTGAACACTAAAGCTACTCTATAAACTGGAGGAAAGGGAAAACCCCCAATAAGCATATTACTGGGTTTAAATGTTGATTTTGGCAGATTTGTTAACAAGTTTTTCAAATGGGTTTCAAGTCTTCCTTTTGAAGCTTATGCGTAAGTTCAGTAGGGAAGATCTGTTGTCACTCATCTGTCTGCGTCCCAGGTGTTGGCTAATCTAAGCTTTACATCGCTTCCTCTTTCCCACGCTGTTAAACTGATTGTGACATCGGTCTAATCAGCTTTCAGTCCGCATACCTTAAATCTCACTGTGCATCTGTCAGTTGTGCTCTGCTGGGCTATCGGGGTCTAACTGCTAAATACCTGAAATTGAATTCAGTACATCAATAAATCATATTCGATTCCCTCAGATGATCCCAAACAACTGGAGATAAAGTATCTGAATTTCAGGAGCAGGACCACGCCTTCAAACACGCTCCTTCCGGTTCTTATCTATATAGGTTCCCCTAGTTACTCTTGCTGTTTGTTCTCGTTTACATGCAGTAAACATACAGTAACATATATCATTAGATTAATCGATGCATCGAAATATTAATCACTAGATTCATCGATTCGGAAAATAATCGTTTTGCCCAGCCCTAATCTGAATGACATTAAGGAGGAGACAGGGTATATAGATATATGCTACTTTCATTATAGTAAGAGATATCATTAGAATAACTAGTATATTTATAGCTATGCTATTGATATCCATTATAGTGAAATACAGTTACACATTTAAAATAAATAAAGAAACGAGCACAGAGACACACTGTAATTTTACAGCTACAGTCTGGGTTTATGTCCGGTTACCAAGTATAACAACCGAGCATGAACATCAGGCAGCGTAAGGATGCGTAAACACGAAGCGACTGTGCCTCAGCTGCAAGATATGGTGATGCAGTCACGCAGCTTGTCCTGAGACTACAAACATTTATTCAGCGCTGCCGTTTTAATGATGAGGATTCAGCGGAGGTCAGGATTGACGTTTAAAACAGAAAAAGTGCAGTCGAGCTCTAATGGCTGCAAAATAATAGACTTCTTAAACACATTTCCCCGCTGCTCTCTGAATCCTCTCCTGCCAGAATATCAATTCCTGTGCTCTCACTCTGTGTGCATTTTCCACAAACATGGAAAATAAGTGTGTGTTTGCGTCACACATCCCTTTTCTGTCATGTGGCACATTAAACAAATACACAGGCAGTAGTTCCTGGTCTCAGTACAACCCCAGTGAAATTGATCTTCCTTGTTTTGACAGGATTATTTGCAAGAAGGCTCTGCGGTGGTTTTCAGCAAGCATACGTATCAAGGTTGTATAATTACACCGACTTAGAAAACACAGACAAGAAAACAACTTTAAATGCAGAGGAGGATGTAAAAGAAGATACAGGGGAGAAACAAAAGAGACAAAAGGAAATGTGTCTGAACAGAGTCGAGAAGGCTTTTGGGAAAACAATCGAGAGCGAATGAATGAAAAGACGGAAAGCATGCTGAGAAAATTCTCTGCTAGACTTTGAAAAACAGTGTTTTTTTCTTTTATTAAGCACTAAAAAGGAGTGTGTGTGTGTGTGTGTGTGTCTGTGCATTCAGTTGATATTCCTAAACAGTAACACGGTTTGCTTGTGTTGTGTTGTGCACAGTTAGAGATCATTTGAGGGAACGATACATTTGTTTGGACCGTTTTTCATTCAGTGAGCTGCTGTGTTTACAGACCCCAAACCAGCTGATTATTAACCCCACAATGCTTTTCGCAAGCGTTTGGCTACAAAGCAAAATATTGTTATGCATTACAACATCTTTTCTTTTTAATTTGTTTGAATGATGTAATTTGACTGCATAACTCTCTCGCTTTTCCAATGTTAACATTTCTTCTTTTTTTTTTTGCAGCTCTTAAATATTTTTTAGGGAAATTCTGCAAAAACAGAAAAATCCTGATTTTTAAAAATTAGTTTAAATGAGAACTACGGACATGCACCATCACGCAGCACAAAACCATAAATATTCTATATAAACTACAGAAACACAAAACCAATAAAGAAGCTGCAGTGATGATAATAAAAACTGGTTTTATAACAGCTGCACAGCGGATTAATTTTTCATGTATAAGTCGGGTTGTATGGACATCTATAAGAACACAAAATCTACTCACGTCTTGATTTATGACATCAATAGATACTTTTCTAATTAGCTCATGGTCTCAATTATGAGTTTCAAATTTCCTCCAAGCAAAATTACTTTTTGTAAAGCATGGTCCCATTCAAGGTTAATGTAATTCACCAAAACTAGGTCATAAAAGTTCACTGAAAAAAAAAGTGGCTGCATGATATTGTTTGTTCAAAAAATCTAATTTAAATTTAAAAAATTGCAGGAAAAGTTTTTAATCTTTGTCAATCTGGTCAAATGTATTATCAAACCAGTCAAAGCTTTTGTGGATTTGTTTGTGGGCCTTGGGATGTCTTTGCCACCGTTTTGTTTTTATGTTGTAATATATATTTTGATCCTTCTTAATCCTTCTTAGATGCGCCCATGGCAAATATGACCTTTGTAATATGGTAATTAAAAAACAATGGACAACAAAAAAAAGGGGCAGCACGGTGGTTAGCACTGTTGCCTCACAGCAAGAAGGTCCTGAGTTCAATTCCACCATCAGGCCGGGGTCTTTCTGTGTGGAGTTTGCATGTTCTCCCCGTGTTTGCGTGGGTTCTCCCCGGGTACTCCGGCTTCCTCCCACAGTCCAGAAACATGCAGTTTGTGGGGATAGGTTAATTGGAAACTCTAAATTGCCCATAGGTGTGAATGTGGGAGTGACTGTGAGTGTGAATGGTTGTCTGTCTGTCCAGGGTGTACCCCGCCTCTCGCCCAAAGACAGCGGGGATAGGCTCCCGGCTGCGAATGGATGGATGCACAACAAAACAGCAAAACAATGAAAACAAAAACTAATAAGATTAAAAATCAAATTTTTTTATCCTAATCTTCAATAATAATAATAGATTTTATTTATAAAGCGCCTTTTAAGTCACCCAAGGACGCTTGACAGTAGAAGAAACACATAAAGGAACGTTCGGAAAAGAAAGAACCATAAGAACAAAAAACACAGGATAAAATAAACAAACAATAATAAAATAAACAAACAATAGATCACAGTGAATAGGCAGATTTGAACAGATGAGTTCTGAGTCAGGATTTAAACTGGGGGAGAAAACCAATGTTTCTTATATGTGGGGGTAGAGAGCTCCACAGCAAGCTGGATAGAAGAAGAAGATGGAAGTGAGCGGGCAGAAGAGGTAGTGCTTAACAGCTCAGAAAGGTAAGGAGGAGCGAGGTTATGAATGGCCTTGAAGGTGAGCAGAAGAAGTTTGTACATTATCCAAAATATCACTGGGAGCCAGTGAAGCTCCTGAAGAGCAGAGGTGATGTGCTGGTAGGAGGGGGTCCTGGTAATAATGCGAGCAGCAGAGTTCTGAACCTGTTGAAGCTTATGGAGGGATTTTTGGGGGAGACCATGCAAGAGAGAACTGCAATAGTCAAGGCGGGAGGTAACGAGACTATGGACAAGAATGGATGTAGACTGGGTGGAAAGAGAAGGACGTAATCTGTTAATGTTGCGTAGATGGAAGTAGGCAGAACGAGTGAGATTATTGATGTGAGATTTAAAGATGTCCAAGATGACAGTCAATCCAAACTAGTAAGATGTAGGAAAAGATTAAAAACCAGAGAACAGCCCCTTGAGTCATCCACAGTTTAATCAATAACTCAAGTGTGTGTGTGTGTGTGTGTGGGGGGGGGGGGGGGGGGGGGGGGGGGGGGGGGGGGGGGGGGGGACACCAGGAAATGACTATTAAAAACAAAACAATCTGACAAAGAACTGAAGACTTAAATATGCTGGTTGGTGATTAACTGACTGAACACAGGAGCATAACTGCGACTAGGGTGTGGAAGACAAGTCTATTGGTCAGGCTGTGACAATGAGTGAAAACGACCGAAGTAAAACTACAACCAGTCATTACAAAAAGACTAAACAAAAACATGACGCAAAATTGGAGTGTCTACGACTATCTTTTAAGTACAGGCTTTGTGTTTTTTCTGTCTTTACAGTGGACATTTTTTGAACTTTCATGTAAAATATCGTGTTTCACGACACATTTTAAAATAGAAGCGCATTAACTGTGCTTCATAATCAGAAACCTGACCTCCAACAACACATTCAACCAAGCAAAAGAGGGATATGCATGTTTCGCATTTCTTTTAACGTGCCACCACGACTTCTTGGGAGTGCAATTACAGTCATTCATGTGTTGGCACAGAACTGTAAAGCAGTAGAGAACTGCAGCTCTGGAGATAATATTTCAGTCAGCATCTGTCTATAATCAAGATCGCCATCTGAGAGACAAATTGATACCTTGAATCAACAGCAGGAACAAACATTTCAGAGACTGATAATAGAGAAGCCAGCGGTACTGTTGGTTTGTGATTTTCATATTGTATAGCACAGCTTGCGATGCACACGTGTGAAGCAAACACACACAAACGAAGACATTCATGGCTACTCAGTTAATTATCCCTATCCTGCTGAGGAGCGGGTCAGAATGCACAAACATCGCTTTAAAACACAGATTTTCTTGGAAAATCAATCACTTGATAACGCCTGTACCTCAGCAAGATGTAAACATGACGCTACGCTTCAGGGAAAAGGTCTAAAACACCAGCTGGAGCTCTGGAGAGTGCAGTAAACACTTCAGATTAATCACCTTTTCTTTTAGCGTTTCCTTTGTAACGTTTTTTAGGAAGTTGAGGCATAACCTAACGTGAGAAGGTCTGAATCCCTCTGCGCAAATAAAGAAAACAACATAAAAAAAAAAAAAAAAAAAAAATTGGAAACCCAAAAAAAAAAATAAAAAAAAAAAAAAAAATTTTTAAAAAAAAAAGAAAAGAAAAGAAAACGTT